>JAABKJ010000455.1:0-49870 GCA_011634705.1 Andricus grossulariae | reverse complement strand
TTTAATACATTTAAAACGTTTATAGAAACAAATCATGATACCAGAAGTTTAATAAAATACTTTACCTATTAAAATCCAACTTTTTCATGCTTCAAGTATTTCAAAATATGCTATAAGTGCTCAATTTCAGCCAAAGACTTTTTCGTCGGTTTGCGCCAAAAATGTTTTTTCATAATTACTCTTCTGACGCAAATTTTAAAAGAGAAATGGCATCAAATCACTATTTTTCTAAACAGAGAAAACTATTTCATGTGAAAAACTGAAATGAATATAAAAAAATACGGGCGTTATTTGTAATAGTCACCGCGCCCCACAACGAAACCATACCCCACTCTCCCCTACAATTTTTAAACATTTTGTTCACTTATATATTTACTTGTTAAATTTTGTTTACAAAGTTTTAGAAAATTTGATTATATTAAGTAGAATACAATTACAGCTGACTTTATTCATATTTTAGCGAAAATTTCGCAACAAACGAAAAAATGAGAAAAGTGCTAAGAGACATTTTGTAAAAAGTTTTCAAGTGGAACAATTTTATTTTCTTAACTTTTTTCGTATCACTTCTTGTTATTGCAAAAAAATTCGAATTTTCATTTATCATAAAAAGAAATACATTTTTCTCTTCTAGAAAATGCGTCCACAAGTTAATCTCTTATTGGATATTTGCACTATGTTAGTACCAACTTAAAAAATGGCTTTTTTTGAGAAAACTGAATTCAAGGATTTTCAGAAAACCGTTGCCATTTTGTCCACTGAACATTTTTTTAAATTTTATGGTGGATTTCGAATGTGAACATCATTAAGAACCAAGAAAAAGCGTGAAATATCTAGATGTTGGTTTAGATACTGTAACACTTAGAAAAAAAGTTTAACCAATTTTTTAAAAACTGCGTCACCAACTTTAAAAGTTCTCATACTCATAACTAAGACAAAAAAAATTTCGTCTAATCGGTGAAATACATGATGTTTAAAATTTCTTAAAAAAACAACGTACTTTGTCCCGAAACGATTCTGTCACTTGAGCATGAATGGGCAGACTGTCCGATTTGAAATTCGTTCTATAAATGTAGATTTTTCAACTTCCCTTTTCATTTAGAGTGAAAGATTCAAATATAATAAAACATAAGGAATATGTATAGGAAGAGAAAAATTGTGAAATATCTTTAAATCCAAACGTATTTATGGACGCTGGCTTCCACCCACGTGTAACCGAGCCTGGCGCTGCTTAACTCTGGTGATCGAACGAGAAATTTTAAACAATTGAAGAGTTCAGGGGCATTGTAAAGGCGTATGTAACCAATTTCAGAAATGCGTTTTATTGGCTTAAAGTAATTGTTTTGACCTAACTTATGTCTCTGTAGACGATTATGGTCATAGCTCGAAAGTACTGTCTTGTTTGTTTGTTTTTTAAGTAAAAGATAAACAAGTTATGCAACTCTTTGTGTGTAATTATTTTAGATTTTGGGGACGCGTCGCACCACTGACAACGGTTTTTCTCGTAGGTGGTTACTTCTTTCAGGATGTTTCTTTCGTGGTTCGATAGAGTATAGTACGTAGCTTGAAAGTACTGTTTTGTTTTAAAAAAATCAAATGCATTAAAGTTAGACAGTTTTTTGTGCCTCCTGTAAAGTTCGACTTTTGGCACTTCCACCCTTATGTCCCGGGATCCATCAATTCTATGTATCTATTTTCATCATTAATTCTGTATGAAAAATTTTCACAAGTGCACTTTTCAAAACATTAAATTGCCATAAATGAAAGTGACCAATCAAATCTCCGAAAAATATTTCGGCTGATTTCTCCTAGTTTTGCCGGTCATTCCAATTTTAAGATTGACTCTCTTAATTTGAACCAGTGGAATTTCACCTAAAATCAGTCACGTACGGCTACTTAAATCACTGAAAATTCACTGATAATCAGTGACTATTCACTGAAGCATTAAAAATGGCATAATTCTGCATTTACTTTCGTTCAAAATGTATAATTACAACATTTAAAATTGACAAATTTAAAATAGAACAATTGCACAACGAGAAATACAACCAATAGTAAATCGAAACAATTAATAGTTGAAATTTTTGTATTTAAAGCGTTTGAAATTGTGTTCTTTAAAAGTAGGAAATAGCTAAAAATAAACAATTGTAAATTTAGGGTAAGTGACCATTAACTCGCATCATAAAAATTCGAAATTCAAAATGACACTTTAAAAATTGTACTGAACTCAAAATTTAAAATAAAAATTCGTTATTTAACTAAGGTCAATGTCCCAATTACTGCGGTACTCATATGTATGATCCATACTCCGAGTAAAATAATCAGAAGATCAAAAGCGGTAAATAAAATGATAAATTTCAAGTTTTCAAAATATAAAATATAAATTCGCAGCAATAGGGACGCAGTAATTGGTACACATCCTCTGTTATTTTATTTTAAGATATAGATTAAACATTAAGTACATTTTCTATTATTTCATCTTTTTTTTTTAAATATAATAAGAATATTGTTAATAAGAAAATATCACTTGAATAGTTTGTTACTTCTTAAAGGTTCGCATACATAAAAATAAAATACACAGTATGAGAGACGCAGTAATACGTCCACACTTTTTATTCATCCGCAGTAATACCTACAATCATACTTTTTATCTAAATATAAAAATTTTGTATGTATTGCTTTATGATTTTGTGTTTAATAATGTTTCTATGTACAAAATACGTCCTACTTTAAAGTAAAACAAAAACATATTGTTATTTCACTATATGTTACAATAATAGTCCAATAAAGTAAGACTGATGCTTGATACCGCAGTAATTGGGACAGTTACTCTTTCAATATTGAATAACTTTTATATGAAAGTCTGCAAATTTAAAAATTCCAAAAAAGCATTACAAACTGTATATGCTCATAAAATTATAGCTTTCCGATTGAAACGGCGAGAACTTAATAAATTAATTTTTTTAAATTCACATCCTTAAAATGAAACCATTATAGAATCATGCACTCAAAATTCAGTTATTTTAAATTTGAAAATTTTATAAATTGATGATTTTTAACGTAATACCTTTTAAGTTAAAAATTGTTTTTTTTGAATGACAAGTTTTAAATAGTTCAATTTCAAATGGAAATTATTTATCAGTCTTACTTCTATTTTCATTAATAATAGTTGATACAATTTTTCCGGTGTGAGTTACGTGATAATGTGAAGATCGTTGCCCTTCTTCGAAAGTGAAATCCAACTGCTTTATATGATTACAGAACCAGTGTAATATATTGCAAGAATCAGGTTCAGTTAAGTGTACTCTTTGGAAAAGTTAATTAAGAATACCATGAATTCCACGTCATGTTTTTTTTTCTTTTTCTTCATTGGCACAAGTTTGTTGATTCACACGCTATGTTTTATTACTGGCTTTAATCGATTCAAGCAATCTTATTGAATATCGTGCAAAACAATGTTCTACATCTGGTTCATCATAGTTTTCACAATAACTTTAGCAATTATAACACTGCGTCATTGGACGCCATCAGCATGAAAAGGATGGCTGGAATGGTCTAACAGGAACTTAGAAATAAGTAATTTGCCGTCATTGGTTTTACACGTGAAACGCATATAACTCGTTTTTCCTGACAGCTATTAGCATGAAGCGTCAAGAAGGAGAAAGAGCAAATTTGCACAGCGAAATAATATTCGACACGTTGCTGAAAATTTAATTCTCGTTAACGAAAGCACACTAAAATTCGCCAAGTAGATCTGCAACATTTCATGCACCATTACTTTCGTTTGCGAAATTAAATCGTTTTGAAAAATATTTGAAGAAAAAGATGATATAGGAGCGAATAATGTAATACTTTTATTTTGAAAGATTATATGACCCAGTGAGACTTTTTTTCTGTAACATTTATTATATCAACAATTAGGTTTTCGAGTAATTTAAAGTTTTCACAGAAAAAACTGTGATTTCTATCAGAAGCGATTTTTGCTTCCAAGGGAGCATTGATAAAAAGGAATTAAACTCTCTTGCTGAAAAGGAACTCAAAATGATAATAGATATGTTTCAAAGGAGCCCAAATATGAGTTCTAATAGTGACTTTTTATACAGGTGAACTGATTTTTTGCCTGGAATCACTTTCATGATTTTACAAGTTAATGATGCACCTTTTACGTTATAATACAGATTTGATGATATTGCAATGGGAAAAATTCATTTAATAACATAAAATTATAAAGATTAGTCATTCTGGGTCATGAGCTGTGATAGTTTTAAGCTTAAGTTGAACATTGTTACCGACTGCATATCTTTTTTATGTCGCCATTTATCGGATATCAACGAACTAAAAGGGAACCATCAAAAAAAGTTCTATTGAAATTTTAGTTCTAAATGATGCCAACTTTTACTTGAGTCGCAACATTAACGAACCCCCAGTTTTTTTCTGTGTTATGTAAGAATTTCGTGCGTTTCGTTTTAATTTTATTTAAAAATATTGAGAAAAGTTTATCATACTAGATATCCGTCAAAACATTCAAGATTTAAGTATAAAGAATTTGAAAAAAATTGTATTGTAAAATTGTTTTGTGGCAAAAGATACCTTTTTTTCTTATTTTAAATATTATTCTGAAAGCTGCGGATTAAATTAAACAGATACTTTACTTTACGGTCTTTTCAGCATAATCCTTTTATTATAGAAAATTCATTTTCATAATTCTTTTATATTTAAATTATTTCACGTGTTCTTTTGAACTCCTTGCAATCTTCATACTAATTAAATTTGCTATTTTTCTTTTGATGAATTTGAAGAATATAAACTTCACTGAAACTAAAAATATGATATTTAAAACAAGCTGGTTCATACTAACTGATAACACTCTATAGTGGAGGTCCTTCTTATATACTTATGATTTAAAAAATTATTATTGGAATACGCGACAACTTTTTATTTAAAAAAATAAAACTTAATTATACTTTTAGGAAAATCTGTATTAGCAACAACTCTCAACCGATACGAACGATCATGGATATAGAAGTGTGTAGGGAAGTTGTAAAAACCACCACAAGGTCTGCCAGGTGAAAAAGAAAATGTGCGGCACGAATCAATGAACTGACATGTAAACGTATGAGCCATATCAGTTAATGTTACAATGAGAAAGGTGTAATAACCTCTTAATTTTTAGTAATATAACGATCAAAGTTTAGCGCTGTATACTGCATTTAAAACTTGATGTGAGATCTAGCTGCTTGTTCGAAAGTATTTCATCAGAGTTGATGGAAAATTTTCCACTGAACTCGTAGGAAAGTGTAAATGTCATGGTTAGTACGAAAGATGTAACAAAAATTTGCTCTATCTGATGTACAAACAATTAAAATACACTAGTTCTTTTCTTTGATTTGTAATTGATTGTAGATGACTTGACATTACTACTAAAAAATAAATGTTTTTTTGCACTATCTAGAAACATGTACCCACAAAAGAATTCTTGATTCAATAAAATCGTTTTGTTGACCGCATTTGGTTGATTCCAGAAAACATTTTGGTTAAATGAACAACATTTTGTTCAGTTGACCAAATTCGTTTTCTTTAATCAAGCAGTTTTTGGTTGAACCGTTTTGTTGACTTTAGAAAATATTTTATTGATTCAACAACATTTTTTGGTTCGATCAACCAAATCATTTGAGAGAACATTTTACTAGAATGAAGAAGAAGACTTGGGTTGATTCAACCAAAATAATTCGTTTTCATTTCGGTGATCCTTATCAAAATAAGTGATCCAGAAACAGAATCGATTGGGATTAAGTGATTATGTGAAAATACGCAAGATTTCTTGAATCTGTGTGATTAGCTGAGATTATGTGATTAAGTTTTTTATAAATAAAAGAACAGGACGATTTTGTTAATCAAATTTTAAAAATATCCTGCATAATTTATATTGAAAATGGATTGTCGTATAATTGTCTCGTCTTGTGATATTTAGTAAACTATTAAATAAACTACTAAATAATTCACGCAAGATTACACAATCCTATGGTAGATCACTTACAATGCAAATTGTGCTGAATCCTTTATGGTTAGATGAACCACAAGTTTTGGTCAAATCAACCAAAATCTTTTCTTAAATCAGAAAAAACATTTATTTGAATTGACTAAAATATTCTCTTGTATAAAGCAAAATATTTGCTTGGGCCCACCAAAAAATATGATGTAATCGACCAAATTTTACTAACCAAAAATTTTTCTTGGGTCAACCAAATATTTTCTTGTCCATATAATAACCATATTCTAGGGTCGATTCGACCAAAACTATGTGCATTCCACCAAATCTGTTTTTGGGTGTGTTTAAATCATGTGGACAGTTCACAGGTTTAAGGTATGCCATTTATAAAAACGCATATACTTAAGTTCAAGACTGTGGTTGGAATTTCAACAGTGCAACCTTTCCATGACTTTTTCTCAAGCAAGAGGGTTATTAAAAATAAAGTTGTACTTGCTTTGAAAGAATATATTCATGCATGAGCAGAGAAAAAGAACGGCGCAGATAGGGTTGATAACTTATATTATTGATCCCGAGTTATGTAAATAAATGCAGAATCATAATCTAAATAAAATGCAAGAACTTTAAAAAAATCAAATTATGTATATTAACAATTTGTCATAAATTTAACTGCAGTTCAAGAACCAAAAAACCTCTTCGTCGAAAAAGGATTAATCGTTTGCCGTGTGAAATGCTAACGTTATAAATCAAAGGCAAAGCAATATATCGACGTTCTTGTAACCGCCTGTCCTTTTTAATGAAACATGTCAAATGGCATATCAATTTGCTCACTTCTAGTAGAAACTTTGAGTTATCGTGACGTAAGCACTGAAGATTTTACAAATTTGCATGAATTTCTTGATTATGTTGCCGCGTACAAATTTTATATTTCTTTATTATGTACCCCAGTGGTAATTTGTGATTCGAATGGCACTTCCTGAACTTGTGGGCGAAAATACTCTTGTTAGGGAAAGAAACTGCTGAAACTTGAGGCCATTAGCCGCATGACTATAAACGTGGTTTAAGCAAGGTAACGACTCATTTGAAAGTCATTGCAGGGATTCTTGTATGACCTTAATGTAGATTGCGTAATTGCAGAAATCAGGTCTCAAGGCGGTCTGCATTTTAAGGTCTTGTCCATTGACGCTCAAAGTGCGCCACTGTTTTTCCGCACCAAGTTATTATAACAGATGACGAATTTCCTTCCTACCTTTCGAAAGTTCCCATTTAACTTGGTCTATTGCATTTTCTGATTAAGAACCGGAGAATTATTGCATTGATAAACTTTACTGCATTCTGCACAGGAAACTCTGGCATAATGTTTTCCACATTGTATTTTCAAGGATGGAACATTGATGCAACATTTCGATTATAATGAGAAATAGTTATTCCTGAAATTGATGGGGGGGGGGGAGACATTAATAATGTGTTGTAATTACTGTAAATCTAAAATTTCAGGAAAATTTGCATTCGAATATAACGAAGTCTTCAGACCATTTATTTATTTAGTGAAATATAAAGTATGGAATAAATAATTGATGATAAATCATGATAAATATACGTACATCAACAACTTCAACAAAAATTAAAATTATTTATTTGGAAAATAAAAAGCGGAAAGAAAACAATAAAGCAAAATGGAATTCTGTATAATTAATTTTTTCATATTTCGAAATGAATAATGTTTATATTCTTGTTACCATCAGAGAAAAGTTAATTACAAAAGAATTTCTAATTTGATGAGGTTACTCGACGGGCAATCCAGGCTGAAGTTCTTCTATTTCAAGACAGATGTCGCTACTTATTTGATTTATTTCAAGTGTCTACAGTGAACTGATACAGTTCTTACAAAGTTTATCGAAAATAGAAAAATACGGTTTATTATTCATTTAAGATCTTATTTTAAATTTGTAATGTTTTTTAATCCTCAGAAGTTCGAGAATTAGAAAATAAATAAATAAAAAACTATGAAAATTTAATGTTTTCATATCTGTTATTCCGATTTCCAATTGCGAATTGACGCATATGAATAGTCCCCAGGGTGAAAGTGTATATATGATATAAAGGAGACAATTGAATAATCATTGAAGCTTCCATTTGTAATTTGGGAATTACATATTTTCACACCATCCCAATCAAATTAATTTGTCTGCATTAAACTGTGATACAAAAAAATGATTTACTTTTTAAAGTCTCCTTGATTTGTCATTTTCTCTCTCATTTTCTCATTTTCATTTTGTGTCATTTGGTGAAGAGAAATTTTCCTAACTTCCTTAAAGTAAAAAAAATGTTTAGACGTAGGGTTAAGAGGTAGGGTTAAAGTATACCTAAAGAGTTAAAAATTCAATAAATCCATTAATTTAAAAAGAATCGTAAAAGCTTTACAGAGGTAATGTAAAACCACCGTGTGAACAATACAAAGACTAAAAATTTCATTTTATAAATAAATTCACCCTTAAATTCGCCAACACTCATCCCTCAAGACACTAGAACATAATTTTTAAGTGTCCTTTCTGAATTTTATAGAACTCAAATAAAAATCTAAAGCGTAAATATTACAGCAATTTTTACTATACACGTATGGAAAATAATGCCCTCAAAATAAACATTTTTCCCCTTTCCGCCCGCAATATTTCATGAAGAATTACATTATATTTCTTCAAAACTTCATAAGTTTTTCGAAGAACATGTTTGTTACAGTTGGCATACTATTATTGAGTGAAAATTCTTTGTAATAAGCATTAAACTTTAGAATGACTGAATTAAGACTGGTATTCATGATATTGTGGGTGAAGCGGGTAATGCGGCGCGCCTAACATATTTCAATCTATACAGGAAGAAAAATATAATCGATAAAGTAATGGCGAAATATGTAACACTTAGACAAATATCTTATCTTTGCTTTCTTCATAGGAAAAATTTAATCTATGTCGATTAAATTACTTAATTATTAAGTCTTCCAAAACAGTCTGCGTGCGCCAACTTACCCTACCTATTGTGTAATGCTGCGCGCAATATTAATTTTATCTGTTTGCAAATTAAAAATAATTTTCTAACAATTGAACGCTCAATTTCTGTAAAATTAGATATCTATATTAATTTGTAGTTAAAAAATTGTGGTTATATTTTACCTGTTGCTAGGGTGTCTAGTGACCCGGGAAATTCAATAATTTCTCGGGAATTGTTTGCACCTTAAAAAATACGAGCAAATGCCAGGAATTCGTAGGCAGATCCGGGAAATCTTTGGTCATAAATTGAAATTAGAAAATTTGAGTTTTTTCTTAAAATTATTTTTATTATTATAATAGAATTATACGATTCAATGGTAAAAGCGTGCGACGAGTTGCATGTTGCCGATTTATTACAAGCCGATCAGAAACTGGGAAATCTTTCAAATTTACTAACCAAAACATTATAAACACGGAATTATTGAAAGAGCATTTTTAATTTTTTCAGAAACTTTCCGATCATATTATGGTCCTAAGTTTTTGCACAGGTTCAAAGTTTTAATCTAGCACTGAAATTTTATCGATTCAAGTCTTTCTATTTGAAATAATTGAGTTACAAATAGAATATTTCAAACTGGATTAAACAATATTTAAACATGGGATTTTAAATGAAATAAAAGCATTTAATTACGAATCTATTAATTTGAAATTATTTAAAAATTGAAAATAGTTTATAAAGTTTTAATCGAATGCTTAGTTTTGTTTAACTACCAAGCCTATCGAATAGAAACAGATCAATGTTTAATAATTAATTATTATTATATCATTAAGCCGTTTCCCTTTCGGGGTAAGCGTGAATTGCTCGGTTGGAAAGTAGTGATGTGTGAAAATTAATTAATTTAATTTTCAATTCAATTTCTTTCAAAAACATTTTTTATTAATCGTCTTGTAAATTTATTTATTATTCAATTTTTAATACTCGAAATAGTTTATCAATTTAAAAAATCTATAATTAATGTATACTTTCAGTTGATCATTTTAAAATGTTCTTTATCAAAAAAATTAAATTTAAAATGCTTTTAATTGTTTTGGAATTTTTAAACTTTACAAAACTGGAATTTTAAATTCTTTAAATTGAAAGTGTACACTTAAAAATGAAGACCTAAGGCGTAAAATTTTTAAACTAAAAGATTTTAGAATTACGCATTGTGAACTGCATAATTTCTTAATTTAAAAAGTTAACAATTGAACTTAACATTTAAAAAATGGTTAAAGTTCAACTTATTTAAAATTGCATTTATTTTATATGATATGAAACTTATTAGATTTCAAGTGATTGAATAGATTTTTCTTCTGAAAAAATCCATGTTTTTTACACATCAAAGTATATTTATTTGTTCGGAAAAATTCGTAATTAGAAGTTTTTTTCTTCAAATGTTACTTTTTTCATGTTCGTATTTATTTTTGTAATTTTTATACTATTTTTAACCAACGCATATAAGGTGGAAGTTTATCTAATTGAAAAAAAAAATGGTTACACTTTCGTATGTTTCGTTTTGAGTGATCAATTATTTGAAGAGCGAGTATTTTATACTAAACATTATTTTACAAGTTTTAGTACAATAACAGAATTAAAAATAATATTAAATAAAATAGCAGTAATAATTTAATAGTACAATTAACTTTTTTAATACTATCTTTTCAATATACACTACCGACAAGAAGTATGAGAGCGTGGATTTTGTTATTTGCATCAAATCATTATTTGTTTAAAAAGTACTAAAAGATACTAGAAAAGTTTACAAAATTATTAGGTGTACACATGTGTTCTACCCGTTTGAAGCAACTTTTTTTATTTATAAGGTGGTACTCGGACGGGGCAATATCTGGAGAGTAAGCCGGATGCGGTAGAATTTCCCATTGCAATTCTTTTATGGTTTGGCGGACCACGGAACTTCTATGTGGCCGAGCGTTGTCGTGCTGTAATATTACTGATCTTCGTCCATACCCAGAATATGATCTCTTTTCTTAGATTTTTTTTTGCCAAATAATTCAATTGTGTAACACTGGCGAACGTTGCTCTTTTCACTTAAACCGTTTGGCGAAAAAAAAGATATATTCTGGGTATGGACGAAGATCAGTAATATTACAGCACGACAACGCTCGGCCACATAGAAGTTCCGTGGCCCACCAAACCATAGAAGAATTGCAATGGGAGATTCTGCCGCATCCGGCTTATTCTCCAGACTTTGTCCCGTCTGAGTACCACCTTATAAATAAAAAAAGTTTCCTAAAACGGGTAGAACTTATGTGTACACCTAATAATTTGGTAAACTTTTCTAGTATCTTTTAGTACTTTTTTAACCAATTATGATGTGCGAAATTGAGACACAATATCACAAGAGAAAACAGGGGAAAACGTTAATTCCGATTCGGTAAATCTGGGAATTTGCTGGAAATTTGAAAATGAAATTTCGATAGACACCCTGTATTTGTGATAAAATACTAAAAGCTTCAATGATTTTTTCCCCAACTGTCATAATCGATGAGAAAGACCCAATGCAAACTTTTTACTTTGTGAATTAAACAATTATCTTTAATGACCTAATTTTTTTACTACTTGATATTGCATTCATACATGCATATACTGAACCTAACCTCACTCGTTTGTAATACGTAGATTTTTTGAAAAGCAACCGTGCCTTATTTCCCGCCGCGCAGCATTACCTCTGAATCACACTAAAGTTTTGATAATAAATCATAATGAAGACCAAACTGTACAATCAGCTGACGAGAAACAATTGAAAGAGTCAAGCGATCGTAAATTCTTTTTAAAGCATAGGATTTAAGGTAATAGTACCACCTATTTACCAAATAAAAATTTTTCATATGTCGACAGTTAGAAGCTATTGACTATAAATTAGATCAAAAATGTTTCTTTCAAGGCCATGTGAGGAGTGGGTCGTGTGACCGGCTTCCTACCTTACCGACACTTTTTTTTATTTGTAAACTTATTTTCACACGAACAGCCACATCGAGTTGAAAATTTGAGATAATAAATAAGAAGCACTAAGAAACGCGGCTCTGGTCCTAAATTTTTATAATTATAAAAAAGTTTTTTTGTAAATAATTTTTTTTTAAATGCATTTTTCATCATTATAAAAATTTAGGACCAATAAAACTTACGTATTTCATAAAGGAGAATGTGAATCTGCGACAAAAAATTAGGGCGTATTTTTCTTAGATATTTCGATGTCTCAAATTAAAAAAAAAAACACCCAGTATAATGTCTCAAGAGGTGAGTTTTGGCGAAGGTTACGGTAACTTTATTTATAAAATAGAATTTTTGCCTGTGCATAGTTCACACGATAGTTATACATCACCGCTGTGAAGCTTTTACGATTCTTTTTAATAGTCAAAGATTTATTGAATTTTTAACGCTTTGAGGTCTTACTTCCAAACATTTTTTGAAAAATATCACAAAATTAAGAAATTTTTTTTTCACCAAATGACACAAAAAGAAGGGGTGAGACTTTAAAAAATCAGAAAAATAATTTTTTGGACCATCCTAAGGTTTTTGTCCTATATTCCGCATTTTCTGGAGGGATTATCTTGCGATGTTGAAGTGGAATAATAAATTCTCACATTTTAATTAGATGCACTTTTTATTACTGCAAACAAATTTCAAAAAAAGGCAAACGAATGAATTGGTATTTTCTCTTTAGGAATCTCGACCAACTATGGAAACTGGGTTGAGAAAATCTAATGGGACTAATTGAATGTATCTCAGGATAACACTCGAAACATATGGAACAAATTTACATAGATAGATATTACTAGTCAGGAAATGATATAACGCCTACATGAATCCTAATATTCAACTTATTCAATAAAAGAACCAAGAACATTATAAAACCATATCAACTGAAGGTAATTTTGAGATCTTCAATATAAAATATTCTTCTAAAGTTGAATAATAATCCAAACCTATGCACAAATAACATTTAAAAAGCTATAAGCAGTTAATAAAGTAATTTCTGCCGACAATTACTTTCATTATAATATTTCAACGCTTATACATTCATATTCAGTTAAACATGAATTATTGATCAAACTTCAATATCCTTAAAGCTACAGACATATTATCCAAAATATTTTCTAATTCATCCCACTAAAGAACATTGGTCACTTCACATGAATTCCTATCTCAATCCCTAATATTCTCCTAAACACCATTGTCCAAAGTACAGTATAACAGTATTCATCCAAAGTCGAATACACCAAACTCTCGGTTTCAGTCCCCCCGAATTCCGCCTTCCTAGAACTGCTGTCTCAGGTGAGAGAACGGTTGCAACGTTTGTCGCAACGTCTCTCGCCAACGGTAGTTTACGTTTGTATCCCCCCGATTTGGGACCGAAGACAACCCCCGACAGTACACTGGACTGAAACCGAAAGTTTGGTGTAATAATCGGAACCTTCACGAACAACACTCAAAAAGCCCCAAACGATTACGAACCTGACGTATGCCGCAAATTACTTCCATTATACCACATTCATCGTTCGCACCTTCACTTTTAGCCAAACCTAAATAAACTGATGAAGCTTAAGTATATACTTATCCATCAAATGAATACCTCACTCACTCAATTTCCTATATACTTTCAAACTTTCATACTTTCATACTTATCCATCAAATGAATTCCTCACTCACTCAATTTCCTATATAATTTCAAAGTTCTTCAATAATACAAGTGCCCCTACAACAAAAATTTGTTTCCTTTAGCTAAGTCTCCTCACACCCCCATTTGAGCCCTCTTTTAATATTATAATCGGTGTATTCACAATTCCCAATATACTTCCTAATCCAAAATGTTTTTCTCAAATCCTAAACCCACAATTCATAACCAAACATCTCTTTCCAAATAGATTGGAACAGCCCATACACATCAGTAATCTCACTTCGCCTATAGCCATCGCATCGTGATGATTGTGGTGCGGCGGTATAGTTTGGATGTCGGTAAATTCGAAAACAACGACGATCGTCGAGCGATGGATGATAAACGGTAAATAGCAATAAACGGCAAATGCTCTCTCGTTCTCAGCAAATAGCTTTCAATAATAAATCGTTGCCACCCGTCCACCGGCATTCGTCGGGCCGCCTCATCCCACTGCCTCACAGCAACCCTCCGGGGGTAGTAGTAGCAGCAGTGGTACGTAATACTGTAGTGGTAGTTGCACGATCATCCGTGGTGGTAGTAATAGAAACAGAAGCATCAATAACTGGTGGTAGTACTATAACACTGGCGTTCGCGAGCAGTTAACGGGAGTAGGAGAACGCGCGCCGGCCGTTAACTCCTCACCCTCTACACCCGCGATCAATCCCCCCAAACCCCGCACAACCCAACTCCCTCTCACGCTAAACCCTTATTCGCAGTTGCGCCCGCAATACCCGCGGCGATTCCCCTTTCCTTCCCCTCACCCTCTCCAATCCCTACCCCTTAACCATCGTCCCCCGCGTCTAAAACGATGCTGTGCCTTGCTCTGCTAGAGCTACTGCCGCCAACCCCACTGCTTCCCTCATCCCCTCTCCCTTGTTCCGGCAACCCGCCATTACCACCACCCGCTCGTTCGTCCGTGTATCGTGTACCCTAAATCTCGCGACAATCAGTCAGTAATCGGGCGTCAACGGGCTCGGGCTCGGACGCGCGCGCGCCTCCCAACTCTCTCTTTCCCTCTGCTTTTTAAATTTAAGAGAGTACCACCAGGTCTATGGCAATCTACCAACCCCACCACATACACATCGTTAACTCTCCACAAAACACGTGCTGCCGCTTTTTTCTGCCAGTTTCCTACTCTGGCGAGTCCCCTCTCCCAACCCATCCACCCTCTTCCTCCCGAGTTTGTAACGCTTCGCGTGCGCACGTGGTTCCGCCGGCTTCTGGCGTGGATGATCTAATCGTCGACAACCATCTCCTAGAAATCAGTGCCGATTCCCGCTTGTGATCATCTTCTGAATGCTAAATAGATCAGTTTACGAGTCACCTGATCGCGATATCTAT
Organism: Andricus grossulariae; assembly: GCA_011634705.1. Taxonomy (NCBI): domain Eukaryota; kingdom Metazoa; phylum Arthropoda; class Insecta; order Hymenoptera; family Cynipidae; genus Andricus; species Andricus grossulariae. The sequence goes on along the minus strand of JAABKJ010000455.1, from coordinate 34,838 downwards.
TTTCACTTCAAGGAGACTTTGAGTGGAATTTGTTGTTTTTCTAGATATTTGGAAGTAGAAATTGGATTGGGTGTTGTGGTTCGGAGAGTATTTGTGATAAAGTGAGGGTGTGATATATGAAACCTTCAGATGCACAAAGTGAATGGTAGATTAAGGATTCGGACATGATAGAAATTGTATAGTTAAACCTGAGACACTGAAAGGGGCTGTTACAAAGATTGTAGATCAAGACAGTAAAGGTATTTACTGTTTTTACAGAACTTAACAAAACAAGTTTCATGTATCAGCAGGACTGAAACCGCATTGAGGTTTGTTATTTATTCTTTGTCTAATATCAACCATACCAATATTACCTGACATATCACCTGGAACTGAAATTAAAAATCAGTTCGACAGGATTTGAAATCAATAGTACCCGCCAAACCCTAGATTTTATATCCATTCAAATTCTACTATTCCAACAAATTCTCTTTCATCAAACAATCTAGAACCGCATACAAATTATGCTAGATTCCGTTTCCAGTTGGTCAATCCAAATGGGCAGACCTCCAAATATTAACCACATGAGAGTAAATTAGGGTAGAACTAAGGATGCAGTCAAAAACTGTAACCGATTTTGGTGAGATGTCTAAGTGGATTTTTGTCACAGTGTCCAAGATTAGCAGTAGTCGGAACATAAATTCCTCCCGCGTCAGATGGTTACGTGTGAACGTGAGCCGGGAAGAGTGAGTAATAATAATAGAGAATGAGTACATCGTGTGCGAAGTGTAGTGTACAGAGATGGACTTCAAGTCTCGTAGTGTTGTTAGTGACACCTGTTGACAGGAAAGACTAGAAATGTTTTTACCGCAATGGGATAAGGAGGTGATGAGAGATCGTTATACAGGGTATGGGTACAACTTTTTCAGGGACATTGGAGACTGACAGAATATTCCATAAGTAAGCATTTAAAAAAGTAAATACACTTGGGTACATATTGCAGGAAGAAATTGGCTTGGGAAAGGGATAGTATTGATCGATCGGTAAAGTGGTTAGACAAACAGAAGAAGTCAGGGAGCTTAGCAGACCTTTGTTCGTGATATTTGTAATTTCTGCGTTATAGAAGAACCCCGTCTTCCTACCCAAGATTTAATTAAGGCTGGCAGAGTCAGTGTCGCGGTCGGCCCCCTGGGAATGGACCCACGAGGATTTTTTAAAAAGCCTACTTGCGTGGGGATGTTCGCACCTTAATTTTTGAGGAAAATTCGTGGGTGCGCCACTTGGAATGGCTTATCAATGAAATTAGATTACTGCAGTAAGAACAGATTAAATTAATAGCCGAGCAACCGAGGTACGATAATCAAGTCGTCGATAAGTCTTCTTTTAGTTGAATTAATCGCTTAAGTACTGAACGCGCAAGCGTTTCGGGTAGCTGATCTGATAGCGATTACTGATCCACTGACAATCGTAAATTTCCATGAAACTAAAGCTACTTCAAACCAGAGATAAATCTTTAGATATAGATATAACCAAACAACTATGAAGAAGAGAAACCAGACCGAGGCAGCTGATGGGCTAGCGTGATGTGCAAGTCTCGCATCACGCTCTAATCAGCCCAAAGTTGAATCGCCAATGTTCCCGTTGCTGTTTCTTTTCACAAGATGGCAGAAACCGATAAACGTAACCATGAGGATGACCCTAGTTCCACCGAAGAGACTATTATTTCCTACGACAACAATAACGAGACGAAAACCGCTTCTTCTTTCTTGAGCAGCGGGAGACCAAGGTGCGAATTTTCAGACAGTTCGGTACTGGTTGACAACCCTGGAACTACGATCAGAATCAGTTCTTGGCACGGTCACGTGTACGCGACACCGCCTCGCGCCCCGACGCCCCACAGGATCAGCGACATCCTCGGTTGGAGCAAACCCTCATCAGGGACAACGAAAGGGCATCTGTCCTTAGGGATGGGGTCCACCAAACTACTGGCTCCGACCCCCAGGAGATTTACCGGAAGTCCTTTGATTCGCGCTCCACTGCCTCTTTACTCCCCCATACCGGCTCACTCACCCTCCTCGATCCAAGGCAACTTGACGTCTCCCTCTTGTACCCCTAGTCCAGCATCTCCGCTGATGTCGCCATCTTCTATTCCCAGCATCGGTGTTTCTTCGCCGAAATTACACTGCACTGAACAATTGTCTAGACAAAGTGTATCGTCCTTCCAACTTGGAGGCTCATCAGACACGTCGGGGATTCATATTGATGAAAACGATGATAGACCCCTTAATTTGTCGACCACTTCTAGAGCCAGGAGTCCTTCCACCTCACCAAGCTCATCCATCCTTAGTGGACGTTCGGTGTACTCAAGGTCTTCGCCCACCATGTTTCGTGAACCACAAACTGAACCCTACATCCTTGGAGTTCACCGCAATCCACACCATGGGTTGTCTCATCAACCTTATGTACATAATGGGAGGCAGATTGTCGCTGACATTGCTGCAACTGCTTCATCAGGGAAAGGCATCAGATCCAATGCGAAAGGTAAGATGTACAATTAATCTGCGGATATAATTTGCGGTCTAATTTCCGATACCAAGTTACCAAGTGATGGGTCGGTAGTTGAAGTCAATTTTCTGATATAACAACATTGATTGGATTTACATTACATTACATTATTATTATGTCTAATTTCCGATACCAAATTACCAAGTGATGGTTCGGTAGTTGAAGTCAATCTTCTGATTCCTATTACATGAATGTCACAGGGAAGCAATCTTCAATTTCGGAATTGGATGTATTTATGAGGAAAAAGATCCGGTAAAAATGTATAAAAGGTCGATCACCTTCGATTTTGATAAAACTCACATATTTTATGTATTTTTTTATGTTGAACATGAATCTGCCTGGAATAAGTGTCGCTCTCTTACTGTTTTCGAGATATCGAGATTTTTACTATCGAAAGTTCTGATTTTTTGCTTTCGTTTTTGAAATACACTGATATTACGTATTTTTCCACGATAAATATAAAGTACCCTTCACCTTCCCCCATGAATTACCCTCTTACCCATGATACTTCCCCTCCCCATAAAAATTCATTGGAAAGGGGCCGGGGTGTCCTCGTGTCAGAAACGTCTTTGAATCGATATTGGTTCCAATTCGAAGGCATACCGACTCAATTTCCCTATTCCAGTTCATGCCCGATTTCGGGCATTTACAACTTGCACGCACCCCCGAACCCTTTCCAACAGTTTTTTGTGTGTGGGGTGGAGCGTAGAATTTGATAAGACTCGTGGAAAAGGGTTCGGGGTGCTTTTAAACATTAAATATATTGTCGATTTTAATTACTCTCTGCTTTTCTCAACTATTGAGAGACTTGGCCGACATTAGCTGATTATTAGCTCTAATTAAAAGATTCACTACTTCTGTTTTTAAAATGTATTCTTGTTTACTACACTCCTACTTATTTCCTATTGGATTTGAATAAAGCTTGAGAAATTTTCTGTAATAGTTTAACATCCTATTATTTTTAAATATTTTTTATCTCTATCGCTTAACACGCATGTAAAATTTCTTTCCTCCATTTATACATGCTAAATTATTCAGTAATCGATCTTCAGTCGTTTGATGTCGAGAAGCTGGGATTCCAGTAGAAGAGTCTGTCTTATAAAATAAACGGAAGCGAGTTCTATAATTAGGAAAATAAACGGGGGAATTGGACTAATTAATCAGAAGTTCTAAAAAGCTGCAAAGCGAGGCTGACAAAAACCACTTACCTGAAGTGATTAATTCAAAGAGTGAGATGAGATGAATAATATTTTTAGACAAAATAAATTAATTTATAAGCAGCTTCTTGACGATCTTACTTTTAAATTTTACACTAAAGATTTTTAACCTAATTTTTAAAAGCTTATTATCGAAAAAATGAAATTTTCTTTTATCAATAAACGAGAAGGGATATCATGTTCATTTTATTTTTGTAGGACATGAACTCATAAAGATTGAGCTATAAATTTCGTGATGAGAGGATAACAGAGAGAGGAGAAATTCACCAATTGGGTTTCAACAGCGTTTAGTACGTCAGAGAACATAAATCGCACAGTAGGGACCGACAGTTGCAGTAAGGCAAATTTTAATCGATGGGTTTGATTCGAGGAATCAAAGTTATCAAGAAGAGGGTCGCGTTGTAGATGGGAGGCCTCAAAACAATATTCGCTTGATCATTTCGGTGTAGTTTACCGAACCCATTGATTCCAGACGGTTGGCTGATCAAAATCACCCTTCTCTACTTTCACTGCTCTGCAATATCCAAGCGAATAAAGCAATATATGGGGTATTTGATTTCGAAACATTGAAATTTGTATTGACTTTATGATTAACTTTACTCAGGAAAATATTTCCAGTATATTACGGAGATTATAGAATAAAAAAAAACAAATATCTTTATAAAAACTTGCCAAAGTAATAGCCACATAATTGAACATTTATTTTCTCCTCAAGAGGGCCAGCAAAACGCTAAGTAAAGTGCGAGAAAATAAAACAGATTTTCTCTTAATAAAACTCGAAAGTTGTTTTTGTCAATAATGCAAAAGTGGTACATAAAATCACCTGTAAACTTGACTGAAAAGCGAAAAATAGGTCTTTGATCAATATTTCTGTAAAAGCAGTATTTTTCTTTAAAGACTTATTAAATAAGTTTATGTGGCATCTTTTCATCAATTATAAAGCTGCTTCAGATTTTGTTTTTCATTACGTTTCTCAAGTTCTACAAACTGAAAAAAAAACATAATAGAAATATCTGTAGCTCAATTAAATGAATATAACTAGATAAAAAAATCTAATAATATAGATATTACTTATAAAATAGATTTTTTACTTATTTTTAGTTATTTTATTTGCGACACTTATTAATAATCTTCTTGGACTACATATTGAGAAACTAAGGTTTTTTCTAGACAATTAGTTATGAGGATACATATGAAAAGATTTTTTTAGGACTTCATATTTTATGCTATATTACAGAATATTCTATACATTTGTATGTACTTCTAGAATATTTTTAAATATTCTAAAATGTTCAGTATTCATCCAAACTATTGTGAAATGTTCAAAAACATTCTAGAATCTATATAAAGGTTCTAGAATATGTTGGAATTGTCTAATTACCTATTACAGAATATCCTAGATACTTCTGAAATTTTCTATAATATTCCACAATCTTTTACAAGGTTTTAGAGTATTCTGGAATGTATTATGGATTGATATCTGATATATGATACATGGATTGTTCTGTAATTCTGGAATATTATGGAATTTTGTAGCCAATTCTGGAATTTATATAACCATCATCTATATCACTATAATTACTCTAGAACTTTTCACATCAACGGATGAAAATCATTGCTAAATTTACAGGGGTTTGATATAAAATAGATACAGCATAGCTTTTGTGTAGAGTTAACAGAATTGTTAGTAATTTTATAAATTTCTGGATCCTTTTCCTCTTTGAAGACGATAACTTGGTATAAAAGTTCAGTAAATCACAAAAAAAGATCCCTGAAACTGCAATATTACTGGAAATTCTGTAAACTTTACAAAAAATTCTTTAAATTCTGCTGAAAAGTATATGATGTCTCTATTTTAAGATAGGAGTACTGTAATTATATAAAATGTACAGATATTTTTCTTCATCCTAAATATCCTGTAAACAATGGTACGAACATCCAAATCAATCATTCAACAGCTTCAGCAAAATGCATCAAATCTTATCCATCTCGAATACTCACTCCTGAAGGCCCGGATTAAGAAAACGCAGAAGAAAAACTTCCGCGAACAGCTCCTCGACAAGAGGATGCACGGCATCTTCCACAGAAATGTGGAGGATCAGTGGATGTCCTATGAGCTAACGTTTGCTTTCCTTCAATCACCTGGATTGAAGTCGGGCACGGAGGGTTTTCATTTTGGCATGTTAAGACGGTGTCATTTCCACTCTAGCATACCGTCGTCACATTTTGAGCCAAGACATTCCCGATGATAGCTGCAGAGCGTGTCATGCACACCCCGAGCATCTAGGACGCATACTATCTAGTTGTCCAACTCATGCGGGAATGACCTACATTCAAAGGCACAATGCGGCAATAAGAGTTCCTTATTACCATTTCTGTCACTCTTACGGCATTAGCCCTAATACCGCTCCGCTAAACGCTCCTAGAGGGAAATTGATTTAATTGTCGAAAATGAGATGTGGCGCATATACTTGAACTTCATATTCTCGACAATTGTTTCTTTTGTGCGCTTGAGGCCTGACATAGTTCTCCTTGACTTCGAGAAACGAACTATGTTCGTTATCGAATTTTCGGCACCAGCCGACAAAAACGTCATAGCCAAGGAGAAAGACCTTATAAGGGAGTTGCGACGGTTATACCCGGAATATTCTATTAGGCTAATCGTCTTAATCATCGGCGCCCTTGGGTCGCTCCGTGTCCTCAGTGTGCACGAGACTTTTGCCGGATCATCATATTGAATTCGTTGCAGACTGTAACCACCTATCTTACGGTCGTGAGACGCTGTTACAGCTTAAATTTTACCCCGATTTCGCTGGGAGCGGTACATCCTTTTTTGGCATTGACATGTAGAAAACTCGACAAAGAGAAACTTGAACGCTTATGATATTTAAAAATAATACTGTGTCTTCTATTGTTTTTCCCCATGAAGGGATCTCACCACGATTTGAGATATACTAATATTAAACTAGAAATTAATTGATGTCACGAGACATGAAACCTCCCCCTGTAGTTTGAACACGGAAGTCAAAATTTTGTAGTAAAACCTTCGGTAGGAGGTGTCATTTCTCATGTAATAAATGATCAATCATTCAGTGAAATACTAATAAAAGCTATGAAAACATTATGTTTTCAAATCCGGGAATCAAACCTGAGCAAGAAAACAGCTCTTTCGCCGAAGAAGTGTGTATGATAGTCATTGTCACTGATTGTAAAATTTTTGATCTGCACTCTGTGCCTAGAACAATTTAAAGAATCTCAACAAAAATAATTTTTTAAGCTCATAAGAAATTTAGCAAGAAAGTTTGAACTTAACAGAGAAATTCCAACCTTTGCTTTCTTAAAATTAGATAGAAATACAATAGAATTTTTGTTATGGGCAATTTTCAAGTAGGGTAAATCGAATTTTTTCATTCCACAATACTCAATGTGGTGAGTAAATCTCACCGCGTGAAGGTAATTTTTGTTGCAGGTTGAGGTTACTCTAAAATCGGGGTGAATATTACATTTCGTTTTTTCTATGTAAGAACTACAATGTAGTATTCAATATAATTGTCAACTATTTGCATCGTTTTTATCCAATTTTGTTATCAAAAAAGATAGAGGCTTTTCTGTGTTAAGAAAACCTCAAAGGTTATACATAAGTAATAATCGACAAAGATGAACAACGCTGACTGGGCACTTGCGACAAAAGAGCAAAAGCGACTTTGATAATATCATTGCTATTCCTCAATAATTTTAATTCTTTTTTGCATCAAATAGCCTATTTTATTATAGAAATAGTGCTATAAACTTAAATGTTGAAAATTTACGTTGTCAAAAAAACATTATGTAGAAAATTGTGTCGTCAATTACTAAAGAATGAAATATTCGCTGACAGACATTTAACGTCTGCAACGTTAATTGAAATACTTACAGCTTGAAAATTTGATCTTCTGGCAAATGAAACATTATTCCATCAAGTAATTGTGACAATTAAACTCAATTAAAGTCCAAAATATATTAAATTTATAAAATAGCTGAGGCTTCACTATTGGGACAAGAACAACCAAGAAAATAGTTGAAAAATGCTTGGATGGTAACTCTAATGTTTTGATCGACAATACCTTCAAAAATTCGACCTTTAAAAATTAAAGTCAAACACTCATTTGAATTTTTTGGGAAAAAGAATATTTTTAATTTTTTTATCTCAAAAGAAATCTAAAAATTTTTTTTCAAGACCTTTGTGCAATAAAAGTAAAATTGAATTTGCTATTAGTAAATATAATCGTTTAGAACATGGGCGCGCGTACGCAAGCGTCATTGGGTCTTCGGTACTTAAAACTTATTTTCGCCAATAGAGAAAAATTTACTTTTTAATCTCTATGTACTTGAAGAAAAAAACTAAGCTTTCTTGCTAGCCCCAAAAAAATAAAAAACGTATTCTATGAAAAAGTTCAATTTATATTTGATCTTCATTTTTGAACGTCTAATATTTATTTCTTCAGAAAATAGTTATGATAAATGGAAAGGGTATAAGAAAGTTTTTCGAAACAATGTTGGAAAAAAATTTTTATGCCCATTAGAAGGGTCCCACTTTTTACCCTCAAAGATCTTGAAGAGAAAAACCTAAGCTTTTTTGTAGATAAAAAAATGAAAAAATATGCCTTGTGCAAAAACGTCAAATTTGTATTTGGGATGAATTTTTGAAAGTCAAATATTTATTTGATCAAAAAATGCTTATGATCAATGGATAAAGCGTGAAAGCCCTACAAAATCTGCACCGTGCGAAATTGATTAAAAATCCATTAAAAGAGTTAAAAATTTCCGAAATAGACGATATCCACGAAAATCCCAAAATTTCCACCCCCTCACCCTTTGTTAATATTGATCTAAATGACAACATTTTTTCCAGCAAACAACTATCCAATATCAGAACACTTTGCTCAAGTTGGACTTCAGATCCAACAACTTTGATTTTTTGAATGGAAATGAAATTTGAGATTTTTGAAATAATGCCCTATGAGTTTAGAGGTAACTTGTCCATTTACCACTTAGTTGCTATTTTTGAATTCAAAAATTGAAAAATGTATTGTTCACATGGCAATGTACATTTTTTCCACTGAAATATTATAGTTTTTAAGGAACAAAATTGCTTGGTTCTTTAGATTCATTCGATTCGTTTGCGAGCAAAAACAAGTTAGTGCTACTAATCAAACAACTTTTAAATAAATAAGCAGGTTCATGCCTTTTACCAACATAACCAAATAAAATTATTCGTGGATTATTTGTCTATAATAATTGGTAGAAATAACAGTCATGGTTGCATGTATGTTAAATATGACACAGTTTGGAGCTCGTACAATTTTGATAAAATATTCAAAAATAATCATTGTATAAATGAAAAAATGTGTGTTTTTTTATTATTGTTTCATGAACTTATGCGCAATGTTCTTCCGCAACTGATCGGAAAGCTTAAAATGTGAGTATTCACTTCGTATAGAAGAGTACCATCTAAATAACATTGCAGCGTGTTAAAAAAGTTTAAAATATAGGATAAATGGCTAGTATAATTCATTTGATGGCATTGATATCATTAATAACTGTACGTTGATTAAGCGTTTATTGCTGCAAGGTAAAACGGGGTTCTCTGAATCGGTCTTCTTCTCCTTCTTGCTTGTGGCTTTTTATAGTGCCGAACCGTAAACTGCGCAACTCCGCTGACCTTGCAAGCGCCTTTCTCTCGCCCCCTTGGACCACCATATTCGGTATATCAGATTCCGGTAAAGCGGGGTTCCAGTGTATAGGACTTGAGTAAAAATGGTTGATCCGTTTAACGTCGTATTAACTTTTTATAGAGCAATGAATGTTAACCCGTCGGGCTTTCTCCGGTCTATTCCAATATCCATGGAAAAAAAAAACTTTCAGCCTAATATAATTGCGTGCTACTGAGAGTAAAACAAACGCGTGATCGCAAGTTATAGTTGTCGTAAGTCACTCGCATAGCGGTATACTTAGCAGGAAGAGTCCGTTGAAGCCACAGGTTCATAAACTATGCGCTACCTAGTGGGGTCGTTGGCGGAACGAGATGGCTCGAGAGATGCTACGTAGGTTTTAGTAGAGCGGAGGTTAAGAGCTGTATAGGGGTAGTGGAATCAGGGGTAGTAAATTTGATAGAGAGGGAAAACGAGGGAGATAGGAAGGAAGTCAAGGGATGAAGGAAGATCGTGTATGTGCATGTTACTTTATGCGGGAACAGTTGTGTGAGAGAGTGCTTGTGTGTGTCGATTATGTGTGTGCTGAGTGTACATGAGGATGCTGGTTTATGGAAACGTTTATGTGTAAGTGTGCAGCGTGTTGTGTGAAAGTATGTGAGTGAAAGGGTGAGAGGAAATAGTGGGGGTGAAAACTGCCTCTTAACACTCATGCCTTAACGTTCAACCCTCCACCTTCTGTGCTCATTTGCAGCCATAACCCTCTCTCTACAGTAAATCTGCTTTTCTCCACTTCCATAGCCCTAATGCTCTCTCCACTATCTCCATCTCTTTCTCTCTCGTTCTCTCTCCTTCTCTCTTTCACTCATTCATCACGCACACTAAGAGTCCATGATTGCCTGACAACCCATTTGTTATATTTATCTTTCGACGGTGAATTTTCCTGTAGCCTATGATATCGCCACTTTTCGTCACCAATCAGTAGCCAAGAGGGCTGATGCGCGTGCGTGCGTCGTCTGTGAAATCGATGACGGCTGTTCTAATAGGGACTACCGCCAAAACATTCTCTCTGCACGGTATTCCAGCACCCCAGTTAAGCGTTGATGGCACCGCTGTTTATTACAAAAAAGAACGCGCGTGCGTATATATAGTGTTATAGTGTATACTGCCAACACTACCCCAAGGAAATGAAATCACTTCCTCCCAGCACGGCTTCATTCCATTACCCAAATTCGTGCAACCCTGTGATAGACTCTCTCTGTTATTTTCCAGTCCGCGCAGCAAACATAAATGAAAATGAAAACGAATTTATCATGCGATATTATGCATTTATCGACCATTTTGTCACCTATTATGAACGTTAGCTTTCGTATTTCTGAAAGAGAGTTAAGCAATTAGCGGATGTGGGACATTTCATTTCAAATATGAGTATCCGAAAACTCAAATCGGCTTATCAGGCTCAACATTCAGCAGTGTTGCCCGATTGAGTATAATATTTACAAAGACCAGTTTTAATTGTTTATAACGAAAGTTTAATTCTGTAACAGAATATGAAAGTTCATATATTACGTAACACTTTTTTGGACGATTTTTGGACCCTCTCTCTGAAATCGGGGTAAAGATTATACTTTGTTTTTTTTTTCTGTGAAGGAATTGTACAAGTTGTAAAATGTTTTCCATTTGGAGATTCATTTCTCTAATTTTTAAAACATTTGATGTGAATTTATTTTAAGTTTGTAGGGTGCCGATTTAAAACTGCACAATTTAACTTAAAAGACTGTTAGCTTGATATTGAAAAGACCGGAAAAAATATTTCAGGAATGGGAATTTTTTCCCAAAATTTAAATGGACACTCTTAATTAAAATGTTTTATATTGATCACTGTAGTAACTGGCATCGACTTTTTTATTAATGCTAAAAGGCCTCATTTATGATCTGCAATATATGATACTTCATTCGCATTATTTTGATTGTTCAAACTTTGTATAAGCTATAATGGTATCAACCTCTAATGCATAAATTGCAATTGCTTTCAATTCTGGTTCCGTAAGCATTGATTGTATGGATTTTAATTACTTGTATTGGAGTTACATTCAACAACATTTTCACTTTGTTCTGTTTCAAGAGTCATAGTACCTAATTAGTGAAATTACAATTGACTGGAAAAACAGCTTGGAAACTCCCTCTGAAAGATAATTTACTGCTAAATAATTGCAGAATGTGGAAATCAAGTTCAGAGACCTAAAGAATCTATAATTAAATTTGTACTGAAATTGCTGCTCCCGTGGTTTTCAATTATCTGAAAAGTGACTAGATTCATCCTTTTAAATCCATCAGTTAATAAACTTTAGTAGTTGTTGATTAAATAGTATGGGTATCGGTTACAGTAACCATTCCGATTAATAATATTGATTCTGCCTATAACGGTTGACTACCATTTCAGCTGTCATCAGGTCCAAACAGATTAGTTATGAACATACTTCTTCCGATACAGACTAATTGTTATCTTACAAGTTAAATATTTTTTCAAACATTTCTAGGATAATGTACTACATAGTTATGATGGATGATTCTTTTATTTCTAAACTGGACATAACAGTTTCGTGAATAATAAAAAGAAAGTGAAATATAACATGATAATTTGGAGTGGAAGTTGGTTTAGAATCAGGAGAGAGGAAGTTGTGATGGACTTTGGCTCTGGAATTCTGGTTCTTGGCTTCCTGAAAGTCTAAAGATACATAGTAGTAACGGCATTTAGTGTCAGACGAGCCTGGGTCTCGCAGGGGTGATGATATCAAGAGCGATGGAAGTGGGGAAGACTATTGTTCGATATCGACTATCGAGCGTCCCTCTTGCTAACTGTGCATTAGGGCGACCGCAGACGATACATACATATATATATATAACCTATGATATTGCCACATTTCGAACGATGCTTGCAACGAAGCATTTCTCGGTCCATGATGCCACATTGCCACTGTTTCACCGCGTATATGTCTAGTTTAGATACCTAGATTAATATTACACAGGGTAAATGCATCAGAGATCAATCGAAATGTATCGCAAAGAATTTCCGCGTGATACATCGCCATCTGTCACTGTTTTTGAAAAATGTTCGCATTTTGACTGCACTATCAGCTTCAACAGTCAGTTCAAACCGCACGCTCTTAATATTGACCAATAAAATCTCACTGGTTCAAACAGGCAGAAGTGTGTCGCTAATTATCAGTGAGATTTCACTGGTTCACTCAATGGAATTCTGTCACTGATTTAATCAGTGAGGTTCACTGGTTACTCAGTGCTAGTAGTCATCTGGTCGTACGCATTGTCGTCCGTCAGCCAGAGGCCTTTTCACTTTCAAGCGAAAGATATTATATCTCCTGCTTATTGCAGCCAGGGCTCAAATATTTCGGACACAAACACTGGTACAAACTAAAGTTCGTTTTCACTCGAGAAATGCAAAGACCCGACCGGCGACACACGTGTTCCAGACAACTGGAAGTTCATGTCTTGACCGCGTGGAGCGCTATGCCACTGGTTGAATCAATCATTTGGCGTCACTGGTATATTCAGTAACGCTGTTTTAGTTGAGTCACTTACTGGTTCACTAATGATAACTCAAGATACTGATTCAAACAGTGACGATTTCACTGGATCAGTTTAAGAGAGCAAACTGTTATTATTATTCACTATTATTATTATTATTATTATTATTATTATTATTTACTTGTAATGTGTATATTTTAATTCAAGTTATATAACGTAATGAACTTATTTTTCGCCTTTTACGATTTGCATTGAAATTTCACCCCAACCAAGTTGCGATCATTAATTGAAATTGAAGTAGTAATCGTCTCTCTTAATTTTATGTATAAATCTCATTTTAGAACAATCGTGTTATGCAAATTAACTTTACAGTATATTTTGAAGTCAAAGAAACTTAAAATAGGGTAAATAATTCAGTAGTGGGCAACTTACGGTTAGGATCATATTCAAAGCTGCATAAAAAGTGATTATGAAATTTAACGAATATAGCTTCTCATTCATCTATGGGCAATTACATATCAGGAATATCAGAATCTGCAAGTAGTTGGTTGATTTTGATGAAACTTGGTGAAATTATAGGGCTATAAGAGACATTTTGAGTCCAAAGGATTTTTAGACATTTTCAAAATTATGGGAGGAAGGCCCACTACTGAAGAGTGGCCTACTATTGGCGTCATTACCCTATAATATCAAAAAATTCAATTTAAATGACTGGATATTTCACTCCCATGCTCGAACTACGAGGAGGATGTGTTATGTTTTGTGATAAGAATTAATTATTAATTGAATTCTAATACAGATGAAGGTGGTTTATCTAAATTCTTTATTTGAAAAGACTATTCCAGGGGAGTTGTAAACTAATTGAGTGGATAACCAAAAATAAGAACAAATTGTTAAATAAAAATGCACTGTTAAAAAAGCGGGGTTAAAGTAACTCTGATTTATATCTAAAAAATTTACGTTTTGTGAAAAATAAATCTCGTAATATTACATATTATTTTTGCCAACTATTTCTGAGTCATAATAGTTTCGATAGATTGAGATAAAACTTTAATTTTGTTATTTTATAATCCTTATGGAGTACAGTTTCTGTACAACATAAGGGCGTAAGTGCCGAATTTCGGAAATGCGTTTTATTTGTTAAATTATTTTTTCTGACCTTATTCCTGCCTCTGTAAGAGATTATGGTTCAGTTCGATTTAGAAGTGGGTGAAAACCCATGTTTTTTAATTTTTACATTCTCATCAGAGAAGGTATTAGATTTGTGTAAAATTTACCCCCCCCCCCTCTACCCCTTTGTTGTCAAATGTCTATGCTTTGAGACTCTCTGAACCTGAAAACAGGTTTTTACGAATATATCTGTCTGAATGTCTGTATGTCTGTCTGTGAGCACGATATGTTTGAAAAAAGTAATCTATTAGATGGGCCTTTGGCACACCCTTTTAGTGTCAGAAACTGAAGGTCAAGATCGTTAGCTAGATATTTTGGATGGAAATTCAAAAAGTTAAAGCATTTTGAAAAATTTTGAGATCACTTTTTTCAAGATTTAAAAATTCTATGTACGGCTTTTCGTAGTACTCGGAAACTCGAATAATTTATCTGTATGACTTTTTTCGGTAAAAAGAAAAATAAAGAGTTATAGCCTTTTCCAAATCCAGAAAAACAAACGAAAATGAACATTTTAAGCCAAACGACGCACGATATGAAAAGAAGTCAAGAGAACAAAAACGTTAATTTTTGAATGCCCTACAAGATTATCATAACAAATTTTCGATTTTCCGTGAAAAATCGAAAATTCAAATTTTGATAGTGCAGAAAACAATGAAAAATTTAAAATTTCATTTTGCTGTAAAAATATGCAAGATACGGAAAAGATGAAATCACAAAAATTATGCACCCAAAAAAGATCTACAAATTTGTTATTGATCACTTTTCTATAGGATATGTAGTTTTTGTTTTATTCGTAAAAAACATTAAAAATTAAAAAATTAAAATTTTAGACAAAAGACACAAGCTACGAAAAAAATAATGAGATAAAAGTTGTCCACCCAAAAAGGAGCTACACATTTGTTATCAATCATTTTTTGATAGGATACTTACGTTTTGTTTTATTCGTAAAAAACAACATTGAAAATAAATAAATTTAATGTTGGGACAAACGACACAAGCTATGAAAAAAATGAATAGGCAAAAGTTGCTCATTCAAACAGAGGTACAAATTTGTGATTAATAATTTTTTGATAGGACGCGTATTTTTTGTTTTAATCGTAAAAAATAACATTACAAATAAAAAAATTTAATTTTTTGAAAAACGACACAAGGTACGAAAAAAAATTAATCGACAAAAGTTGTTCGCCCAAAAAAGATCGACAAATTTTTGATAATAATTTTCAGGTAGGACGAGTAGATTTCTTTTATTCGTAAAAAATAAGTTTAAAAGTAAATAGATTAAATTTTTGGAGAAACGACACGAGAGACGAAAAGAAATGAGTTGACAAAAGTTGTTCAACCAAAAAAGAACTACAAATTTGTTATAAACTCTTATTATAAAAATATACTAAAAATAAAAAAATTAACTTTTTGGAAAAAGGACACAAGCTTCAATAACATTTTATTTAACAACATTTTTTGAATAAATTATATCTATAAATTTCCTTCGAACCACTTCACGCTAGGATGCGTTTTTTTACTTTAAATTGAAAAAAAAAACATTGAAAATAAGCAAATTAAATTTATGTAAAAACGACACAAGTTGCAATTAAATGTTTAAAAACAACATTGTTTTTTCCTTATAGGATGCGTACTTTTTTCAATTACAAAAACAAGACAATGAAAATACGTATGTTTTAATATATTATGAATTTTAATAATATAAATTAATTGAAATGATACATTTTTCAGGGTAGCTGAGAATAAAATTTCATGCAAAATAAGAAACAAATATTAAAGTAATAATCACAGATGTGTGGCAGATACAAATACCGTGCGCGCAGCGCGAGCTTAATACAGTATCGAGCGCAAAGCGCGAGAACCAATAGTCGCGTGCCGTAGGCGCGCTCAAACTTGCGAGCGCAGCGAGCCGCGCGCGAAGAGAATGTGCCAGTGTAGTGGGCAGATTTTTTAAAAAGTGGTTACTTGGTTTTGCCTCTTCTTTTCAAGATTGAATAGAGCTATTTAATAGCTTTAAAGCACTTTCTTGATTTTTGTTTTGTTTTTAATTAAAAGATAAAAATGTTGTGAAACTCTTTGTGTCTATATTATCGTTTTTGGGGACTCGCCGTACCTTTGACAAGGGTTTTTGTCGCAGGTGGTTGCTTTTTTCAAGATGTTCCCATCACGGTCAGATAGAGCTAAGTAATAGCTTAAAAGCACTTTCCTGTTTGTGTTACGGATTCGTATGAAACCCTTATGCAGTCGATAAAATGGCTGTCCGTCCGTTGTTACGCCTAGCGCAAAAGCTATGGTCTACCAGTTTAATATTTGGCTTTGAGATTTATTTCACTTGTCTAATGCGCTAAAAAATTGTGACAGTCCTGTTGAAAATGCTTATCATAACGTTGATATGTGAATATATACACATTTAGGCCGTTGGACTCAAAATAACTTAGTTGCCATACCTTGAGCAAAAAGCTCTATGTCTATCTACTTCATCTTTTGCATGGAGATGTGTCTCATTTGTCTAATGCGAGGAAAAATAGTAGAACCCTGAGGAAAATACTCAAGAGGACGTTGCTCTGCAAAAACATAAAAATATAGGCCTTTTCAATAAAAATGATCGAAAATTTTCCGAAAAGAAAAAACAATTGTTTATTAATTCCTAGGGTAAACATTTCAAACATTATTCCCAAATTCAATTCCAAATTAACATTCGGGATTGAAATGTTTTTGAAAAAGCGGAAAAATCTTAACCGTACCCGTTCCTACGAAACCCTTCAGGGGTTAGGGTCAGTCGCAAGACCAAAAAAAACGATTTTTTAAAGAATTTTTTTTTTAGAACAGGTTATATTACTTATTGACAAATGTTCTACAGTTCGAATAATATACATTACAAGAAGTTACAGTAATTTTTAAGATAAAAATATCGATAAACAAGCAAGTTATAGTTAATCTGCCAGAGGTCCAAAAAAAGTGTTTTGCGGTGCGCATCGTAACTCACGACTGGATCACCCTAAACAAAAAAATACAACGGGATTAGTTAAAAAAAACGATATTCCCTTGTACTTGAACGAAGAATTAAGGTCACAATTTTTATTTTCAAGAAAATGGCGGATGTGTAAACAAAATTTTTATTTTCCTTGAAAAATTTTGTGTTTACACATCCGCCATTTTTTTGAAAATTAAAATTTCGACTTAATTCTTCGTTCAAGTACAAGCGAATATCGTTTTTCAACTATTCCCGTTGTATTTTTTTGTTTCAGATGATCCAGTCATGAGTTACGATGCGCACCACAAAACACTTTTTTTTTGGACCTCTGGCAGATTAAATATAACTTGCTTGTTTATCGATATTTTCATCCTAAAAAATTACTGTAACTTCTTGTGATGTGTATTATTCGAACTGTAGAACATTTTTCAATAAGTAATAAAACCTGTTTTCAAACAAAATTCTTTAAAAAATCGTTTTTTTTGCCTTGCGACTGACCCTAACCCCTTAAGTGAGGGCGCTTGCCGACCGCTTCATGAACTGATGTTTTAATTAAAAATTTAAAAAAGTTATGCTGCTTTTTCTGTCAGGTCTGGCCTTTTTTTGGACTTAAGCCCTTATACCTCGAGACAACAATTTACAAGGCTTTGGAGTAGTAAAAAAAATAGCTGAAGGTTTCTTTACCAATTAACATAAAATGATTTAACCCTATAAAATTATTAACGCTGATGAAATGAATGAAATTGAAGAAGACCCCTAATAAAATGACTTAACCCTAAATTCTTGGTTTGTAGTGTTTTGTGGTATTGATTATGTATTTAATGTTTGCTTCTAATTCTGCCGTACTAGGTCGAAAGATACATGTGACATTGTTGCTTAGGTCGACTTTTCCATTGCTAGATTTAAGAGAAGAACCCTAAACCACAAAGTCACTTACGTATCTTTTTATCTTGACGGCAGAATTGTAAAGATGACTTTATCCTTACTATAATATTTATTTTCATAAATTTCTTAAAAGTGTGTGTCAACATCTTCACAGACAATGCTTAAAATAAACAAGCAGCGTCATAAAATTAAATTTTTTTAACTCAAGGAAATGTTTAATTTATTTCAAAATATTTTCTCCGTATCAAAGAAGTATCTCTCATTCAATAATTATTTTCTCTCAGTATCATTATACCAACATATTAGTATTGATGTTGAAGATATATAGACATCGTTGTGTTGAAGTCAGAATTTTTAGAGCCATTTAGACCAATTTGTTTCATTGTGATTCTGTAAGTAGAAGTTTATTGGCCGCTTAACAGATCGTTAAGAATTAATGCTACCATCGATTGACTCGAGCCAAATTGCCTATTAAATGGTGTGCTTTGAAAAGTCTCGCTTGCACAAGTCATGTGGTTGCCCCTACTCGTGCAAAATCTCATTACGATAGTCGAGCACGCGATTCGATTTACGTTTACCCCATTCATACCGCATTCGCTCGTCTTTCATCCTTGCGAATTGTTCTGTTACATTTAAATATATGCTTTTCAGCCTCAGGCAAATATTTCATACCTCTATATTTTATTCAACGGGTGTCAAAACATATTATTGATTAATCATATTTTTTTATATTTGATGCAATCAATTCTCGTATATGAATATTTGTCGTTCTGCTTGACTCCTCAATTTGTTATGGAAACAAAAATGATAGATCACAAATCATTGGTTTTACATTTGAATAACATGGCAAAGTTTGGTACATTGATATTTCATGAAACGTATACAATTATTGTGGATTTGTAAATATTATCAATATGGAGATAATAGTTTTCTGGAATTACATGTATCTAGGATTGATTTAATTACCGCGATTCTATGAATAACTGACATTCTGTGGGTTCAATATCGGGCTTCTAATATCACATCCAATCTAATATTTGATTTAAAGCTGACTTCTGATATTTTCGTTAACCGTTTTCAGTGTAAAGTAAATAGGTCCTGAAACTTCATGTATAATTTCAATTTTGTGGTCCACCCCAGTGTTGAAATGGCATAGTTGCCCAAAATCCGTGACATCTTTCCCGTGCTAATTAAAAATTAATCAGATCTGCCGCGAATAAATAAACGTTGCAAGTAATCAACATAAGTATTGGAAAAGTGTACAAATTAAAATTCTCATTCTGTAAGTTGACGTGAGAGTGAAAATGTTTTAAATTACTCAGTAGCGAGTAAGTGCGCAGCAATGCAATTTCGCAAATAGCTGGCGTGAATTGCTGCCAGGACCTTTTGTGCTGCACTCGCGAACTTAAAAGAGTAGAAAAAGAAATTTGCGTTGACAAGTTTGCAAGTCGACGACGTAATCTTCATTAAAGTTTGCTGAAGCAGGAGCTTTTTTTCGACGCAAGAGCTCGTATGTATTTAATTTTGCCGTGATGCCGGCATTGTAACGTGGCGTGGTGACATTTGAGAGCCGTGAGATTAATTTTCAGTGCCCATTGGGGTTTCAGTAATATGGCATCCATGCGAAACATTTGAGCCAGCAGTACTACGTAGTACGTATTGATCGGTTTCACCGGCTCATCGAATACTAAGTAAGCCCTACCGCGTCATCCCTGTTACATATACATTGTGACACTGAGGGAGAGAGAGGAGTGAGGTGATACACCATCCAATTAACACCCCTAAACACGCCACCGCAGGCAGCTAGGCAGCTAGGCAGGTAGGTAAGCGGATGCTACATAACAGTAGTTGCGGAGGGATGAAGAGAATGCGGGCGAGCTCGAGAAACTATGGGGTGGGTGGGTTTACTACCAACTCCATCCTCGTCACTCCTAGTAAAACCGATCTCCGCCTACCCTAAACTGCTTGCTATCTTTCAGTATGTGCAGATATACATATACCTGTACCTATCATTTTATGTGTAAATCTGGAGGCGCGCAAACTCATGTACAGATCATCAGCACGTTTAGAACACTCATACAATTACGACTAGTATGATCACATCCAAATTATATAGAGGGTGGCTCATGAAAATATGCTTACAACTTTAATCTTCCGTAACTTTGTTTCTGCCACACGGGAAGAATGTATAGCTAAACCAGCTATATTTACCCCTGATTTAGCTATAAATATTGTTAGAAACGAACAAAATATATTGGTAAAATGTGTAAATCAGGGATTCGCAGCAGAATACATTTTAGGTATTATTTTTGATGAATAACATATATAAATCGTTAAAACAGTAATCTTATATAGCTGAATTAAGAATGATAATATGGCACTAATGAAATAGGATTAAGTTGGACAGAGGTTTGAAATCTATAATTGATTTCACAGTTTACCTTATAATTAAACAGAATTAAAGTCCCTATTTAAAATTAGAATACACTCAAACTCCGAGTTAAGCACCCTCACTATATGATATTCCTAGAACAGATGGCTTTGGAATTTGGTTATATCAGGAGCAAGGGAAGCTTGCTCACTAAAGCGTGAAAAACAAGCAGAAATTACGCACTCTCCGCACGTTACTTGCATCAGGTTACGTCATGCCTCGCAATCCAATGGAAAGCTTTCATGCGGCCATGCCTGTTTACGTATGGATTCCTCCAAGATAAGCTGAAGGCTAAGGCAAGCAATACATGAAACCGTGCTTAACTTGGAGGTTGAGTGCAAGTGGAATTCATAGCAGAACTAGTTTTTAAAAGTTTGTAATTTTTTCGATGAAGTTCCGATTTTGGGTGACATCTCAAACTCATGGCGTCGCATAGCTTATATTGTTATAATGATTTGATTTTATAGTATTTTTCTGCTTGAACTACTTTTTCCGTACACAGAAAAAACTGGGGGTAAATCTTGTTGCAGGTAACTTCGTATTTTTACCTATTCTTATGGATGAAACACTAATATTACCATCGGTAAGGAGTAACCTGTCTTTTGTTCTCATATAAGTCGTCACGGCCGTCTTGACAATTGGAAGCCCTCGATGAGCTTTGATCACTGAAGTCAATTTAGCTGACGGTTAGTGAAACAGCCGAATCGGATAAGTGCGACTTCGTACGTCGGTCGTGTCGAATTGTAAGAGCTGTCAAAAGCTACTTACACGCGTGGATAAAAGCAAAAAGATACCCAGGTGTAAGGGTAAGAATTACCCACATGGTGTAAGTTTTTTGCCGGTAATCTTTATTTCAAAATCAGGGTAAACATTACCCTCAGTTTTTTCTGTGTGCGCACATTCTTGCGTTTTTCGATATCCATTTTTTTTCGGTGTGACCCTGGAGTGGTCCAAATGTATACCTCATAAAATTTTTTTCTTGATTTTTGGTGAACGAGATCGATCCTCATAAATTTTGTTGGTTCCGGGAAAAAAGAATTACCTCCAAGTTTGAGCCAAATCGGACAATATTAAAGTTCTTCTCTTCTTAAAGGATGTTTGAGGAATAGTTTTTACCCAATCACTTTTAATTTTAATTCACTCCTCCTAACCCCCTTGTATTGTACCCGGAAAACACCCACAAAAATGTAAAATAATAATTTGATGTAAAGTTTATTTCTTTCCTACCAAACTATGGAAAGTTAGTATTTTCTTAAATTAATGGGACTCTTAATGGATGTTAGGAGTAATATATTATCGCCAATACCCGCGCCGGAACTTGCGACTTACACGTTCGTTCAGAAGAATCTAAGTTGGTCTTTACTCGATTAATGACGTCACACCGAAGTATTGCGATATTTAGTCCTCAAGAGAACTAACAAATGCCATGCGCATCCCCAATCTACTCCATCTCCCTGAAACTGCGATTCTTCTGAACGAACGTGGTCACTCGTTCCGGCGCAGTAATTGGGGAAAGTATCGTGTGCTGTATCCCGCTTGTAGTACAATCTACTATTCTTTAACAAATCGATACCGCCAATTGTGAATTTTAGTTTCCGTTCATAATTTTCTTAATAAGAGCTCATTACCAAAGCATTAATTTGACAAAGCATATAGAGTTTGGCGAAAAACCCTTCCAAACGGCCGGTAGCTTACGCAGTAGCGCTTCAGCTTCATAGCCGGAAGGATGCGTGTTTTATTCTCGTTGCCTGCACTTTTTATTATTTTTTTTCTACTTTTATTTATTAAATTGTTTACAAATATTTGGCAAAATACAAACAAAACTATTTTTTTGCAAAAAAAATTATAAGCTTGAAAAAAGTATATTTTTCCGTGATAAAGGCATTCAAAAAATTATTTTTTGCATAACTTTTCAAGATTACTGAAGGAAATTATATTCATAAACATTTGAATAATGAAAAAAAATGAAAAAGTGAAGACTGTAAGGCCGAAACGCTACTGGCTGACCCGCCGGCCGTTCGAAAGTGTTTTTCGTCAAACTATATGGCCTGTGGCGAGTATTTAAAGTCGATTTGTTCCAAAACGATGCAAAAGCGCATATTACTGCTTTGACAAATTAATACTCATGTAAAATAATGAAAAAATTATGAACCGAATCTAAAATTCAAAGTCGGCGGTCTCCCACTTTGCATTTGTGCAAATTAGTTTTTTCCACCCAAAATGATGAAAATTTAATATTTTTTGGAATTAATGACACACTTGATGCATGTTTTAGAGTATTTTTGTTTTGTTTAGGACATTTTGCAGTTGTTGCAGCAAAGAATGATTATTCACTTTATTACCCTTCTTCTTTGCACAAAATAATACAAATTACCTACCTCATCAATCCCACAAGAAAAAGTGAAATTTTTTAAACAATTTAGGTATAAGTTCTGGAGATGATAATACTTTAGAATAAGCACAGCATAGTGTATGTGATTCGAAAAAGGAAGTGCCTACACTTACCGAAAAAATCTGACTATTTGTACCGAAATTCCGTACAAATAGCCCTTTTCCAACTCTATTTGTACCGCCAAAATCCGGCTATTTGTACTGAAATTTTGGTACCCATAGCCACGGCCTTCGAAAAAACTAAAAGTTTCTCCACCTTTCCCATTCAAATCCAGAAGTGAATAATTATTAATGGTTTAAACAATTAGAAAACGTGTGAAACCAAAAATATTACTCCTAGCATTCATCAAACTTGAGATTATTGCCAAAAGATATTAACTTTACATAATTTAGTATGAAAAAAAATTTCAGCAAATGAAACATGTTTACACTATTGAAAAATATCTTAAGCAAAAATATTACTGCTAACATTTATTAAGTGCATAAGTTACAGGGGAAAACATGTTTTAACAAACAATAATTGTTTTAACAAATAAAAATTAGTTTAGAAATATTGTTGAAGTTTCGTTTTACTGAATAGTAATTATTTTGGTCAAAAAAGTGATTTTTGCTATTTACTATGCTAAGACTCGTCTTTCTCATTTTATAAGGTGTTTTTTGGAACCCTATGAAAGCTTCTGAAATTCATTGAAAAATTTGCTTAAAACTATAATCTGTAGTCTCTTTTTTTACATTGTTTTTAAACTTATCACTTTCTCATTTATTTTAAGCTTCAAGTTTGTTCCACCTCATTTTGAGAATGGATCGTTTGTTAAAATGCGAATCAGTTGTTTAATATTTAGTGGTTACTGAAAAACAGATTTTGGAATTAACTTATTACTTTCGCTTACTTCAAAGAATGCAGAAAATTTTTATGATTCCTAAAAAAATTATTTTATTACTTGTTTAAAAATTCCAACTTAAAATTCTACTTTTTGTTTTATCATCTGAATAAAATTCTTTTATATCTTTCGTGCAGATTTCTTAGCAGTCTCCAACAGAAGCTTATTGTGTAAAAACAATCCAGTGTTTCACTGTAAGTTTGTAGACAAGTTGAACTCCAGATTTGAGATTTTTATCTTCAGTTCAATTTATTTTTTTTACCATTTGTAAGCATTTGTAAGATAAGAAAATCCTCTGAAAAATGTTTAAGGTAAGGTAAAAAGAATGTTATGAAGAGCTAAGAGTTACTTGACTTTATTTTCTTTACTTCTGAAAACAATTCTCTCATTTATACTTTTTTATTATACTTATCTGTTTTACTCGTAACTGGGTCCAAAGAAACACATTGTAGATATTTTATTGAAACGCAAATCACTACGTCAAATATTAGTTTAAAAAAGCATAAATATTTTAACTTAATAAATATATGAATTTAATTGAAAACCTTTTTTTGCTTAAAAAAGACATCTCCAGTTGAAAAAATCATGCAATATTGTTCTCACTACGTTTCAGAAAATAGTTGATTCACTCAACGTTATTAAAAATTTCAACCATACAATTAGTTTCGTTTACTAGAATCAAAATTTCTTTCTGTCTTCTGTCCGTCTATTTCCTCCCCCGTTTAATGATTTCCCATCTACTAGTTCCATCCATTAGCCTTATCTTTACTTTCTCTTATTACTTGCCTTTCCGGCCCAAATTACGTTCTTTTCACTAGTGATTGCCCGAAGTTTCGATCTATTTTCGCTATTTATTTTCCTTTCATTCTCCCATATCTTCCTTGCATCTCCTCTGTATTTTTTTGAGCCGTATCAGTTCTTAATCTGCTTCTATCTTTCTCTAAGAAGATTCTTCTAAAACATCCCTAATATCAAACACATACCAAACGACGATTAAAAACCCATAAATCTAGCACCTGTCTTTTTTCCCTAATAATTCCAACAATTGTTTCTAAAAAGCACAACTAACCGAATTGAGAGAATAGTATTGCCAGCAGTGGCCATTAAGTTTAACGATCTGTGTACAAATGATAAGTACCGTCGAGAAGCACGTGACTCTGCAGTATTTTTATAGCAGACCCCTCAATTCACGAATATAATGATTCCGAGGCGAGAAATGTTAACGATATTGACGGAGGGACTCTGATCCGCTGTGATGTGCTTCATCAGCAGTTATTTGTGTGCTCCTCTTTTATTAGTTTTAATATGTGCTTCTTGCTCCCTAACGATGCTAATGGTGTCTTCTGATTAAAGGAAAAGCTCAGTTGATCCAGTTGATAGCCTCTGGGTGCTAGAGAAACATCACGTTTTGTATATAATAGACATTGCAACGTGCAGGGCAGAGAATATGCCGCAGTTATACGCGACGCTGCCTGGTGTGTCAGTTGTCTGGTTACTGCCTGATAGGTACTACCACACATCTCTCTATACATATGTAGATGCATTGCATACCTAGAATACTCATAAGGCAAACATCCGAAGCCGGTCGATTTGTAGATTCTGTATTTTATGATGCTAAACTAGACAAGCTGATGTACATCTCGTACATATTTGAATTTCGATGCCATAATCCGTCCTGTGACTGATTTATCGTTAATTAGAACAATATCTTTTCTTTTCTGAGAGTAAGTCATTCTTACACTAAATTAAAGGAAATTATTTTGAGTCTCGCGTGCGCATGAGGTGCGCATAACATATCAATCGATAGAAAGATACATATAATCGATAATGTAATGGCAATAACTTTGTTATTAAGTTGGGTAACGTGGCGGGCCACTCTGTTAATTTTAACTGTTTGCAAACTAAAAATACACCCAAACTCGGAATTAACGTCGATTTTGGGGCTGTCCTTGGACCTGACCTACCCTAACTAAACCGGATTTAGCTACGTTTTGTCACGCCTTCGTGAACCCCGCACACCCCGCGCAGCTCCTGACAAGCCTACCCGCGGCGCGGCGTTAATTCTCGGAAGCGGTGAACACAACCCGCGCAGCTTCTGACAAGCCTACCCACGGCGCGACGTCAATTCTCGGAATCCGTAAACTCGGGAACGTTGAATCCGAGCTCGACTGTAATTTTATAACAATCGAATGCACGATTTCAGTAAAATCAGATATCTATATTGATTTGATTTAAAAAATAAATTGGAGGATATATTTTGGAAGTAATTAGCATACAAAGCTATGTACATACAATATTGAACATGCCGACATTTTACTATTTAAATCGCCGTCCTCTTCACATTACCTACATGTGTGTAATATTGAACAAACTTTGAATTGATTTGGAGTGAAATACTATATTACTTTCAATTATTTTTTCGCGACTGTCATAATGGATAAGAAACACCCAAAACAAACTTTTCACCGTAAAAATTAAATAAATATCCTAATTAACTTAATTTTTTTACTATCATATACACTGAAAAAAGTGGTTTAGCTCTTCCAGCTAGACGTTTAGCTGGATTTCGTCTTCTAAGAAAATATAGCTGTGTTTCCTGAATGCCTAGCTGTGTTACCTAAATATCTAGCTGTGTTCCCTAAATA
The DNA here is from genome assembly GCA_011634705.1 of Andricus grossulariae. Lineage (NCBI taxonomy): Eukaryota > Metazoa > Arthropoda > Insecta > Hymenoptera > Cynipidae > Andricus > Andricus grossulariae. The sequence continues at coordinate 8,464 of JAABKJ010000455.1, read as the reverse complement.
TCTAGCTGTTTTAGCTAATTATTCTATCTAGAAACTTTCTAGCTAATTTATCTAGATAATTTCTAGACGGCGAAATTGAGCTAAAACAGCTACATATTTAGGTAACACAGCTAGAAATTTAGGTAACACAGTTCTATTTGCATAGAAGACGAAATCCAACTAAACGTCTAGCTGGGATAGCTAAACCATTTTTTGCAGTGTGTATTGCATTCATGAATGCATATATTGAACTTAACCTCAGTCATTCATAATAAGCAGATTTTTGTAAAAGCGATCGCGCCGCATTTCCCGCTGTGCCGTATTACCCGCTTTTCTCCTTGTAATAAATAGCTGTGAATCTTACATCAGGTGTTTCCACTTTGTATTTATTTTAATTGTATGGTTTTTATTTAATGAGCATTTTGCTTTCTCACCATGGTGAATTAGCAAATATATTTGCCTTCTCATAGATGTTGTATCTGTGGTTTTTTGTTAATTATTCAAAATTAATAATGAAAATATTTTAAAATAAAATATTCGGGTGTGCTCTGAAGGTGTTACCCATCCACCATAAAAATACAATTAGGTCAATCAATTCGTCTCGAATCAAGGAGTCTTTTTTGTTCTTACATAAACTTTAAATTATATTAATGAAAAAAGTTTTATCATAACAAACCCATTTTTAAAGTATTATAAATCACCATAAATTCCATACTCTTCAATAAAATTTAACACGATCAGGTTATCGCTTTTTTTGGCACCTTCTCAGGTTATCGTGGGTCGTTTCACACCCAAGGCATGTTAAAACGCCTAATTATCGATAAAAAAATCTGGTAAATTTCCTGTACACTGTTGAGCAACACTTCTCCTTTGAGGGCACATCATAAATATTGCAATAAATTTTTAACAAATATTTTATTTTTAGTGATAAACACACCCACCTCCCGAAAGTGCAGACATTTACTAAAAAATTCATAACTTTTGAACAAATTGAGATGAATCAAAATAAATACTCAAGTTTGTGGTGTCAATTAGCGCTTTTTTCGAAAGAGGAAATTTGAAGTTACAAGAAATAACTCGTTATATGTGGGCGTCCGCATGAAAAGGGCCCTTATGGTCTGTATGGAGTGGTGTATAGAAGCAAATAGTCGGATAAATTTGCCTCATTTAAGGCCCAAAATGAACCCCCTAAGTTGAAAAATGAGTCACCGGTGCATTTTTGAAGTTGGAACTTCAAAAAACCGCTTCTCGAGAAAAACGCATCTAAACTTGGCGAGTGCCATTAGCACACATGTTATATTTTCTCTTCTCATCTTCCCCAACTCAAACTCGAACATGATAATTTTGACCTCAGCTCAGAAAAATGCGAATATCTCCTAAACTAGAACCGGCCATAAAGGTCCTTTTCATGCGGACGCACACATATTTCGATGTATATACATTTTATTTTTTAGAAAATTATACATATTCATGAAGAAAAAAAAAACAATATGTTTGAGCCTTAAATTCTATCATCTTATAATTACTCGTTAACTGGTTCCGTACCTGGACGAAGAATTCTCGATACTTCAGTAGATGTACGCTGCGCCATGATATAAGAGATGAAAAATCAATATATGATTTAAAAAAAGAAAAATCTTTCAAAAATACTGATAAACAAATTCAAAAACTTACCTTGACGCTCAAAACGAGTTTGCACCGAAGTTAAAGTTATCGTGGGTCATTTCAGACCCAAGGCGAATTTGATCTGCTCACTGCGAAGGCGAGATTGTCGCTGGGGAAACGCGATTCAGCACAGAGAGTCCTCTAGTCCTAAAGTTTTTTTAGGGTGGGGATAGGTATTACCGGGGTATACGGATTCTGAGTAATGAGACAAAAGAAAAATGCCTTGGGTCTGAAACGACCCACTGTAACCGTATCGGGTTAATAATGCTATAGGTCAATTAATTCGTTTCAGTTCCAGGAATCTTTATATTGATGCATCAACTTTGAATGTTATGTAAATGAAAAAAATTTTATTATAAAAAACCCATTTTTCAAATATTATAAAGTTTTTAAATATGTAATGAATATTTTTAGAAACCCTTTGATCAGTTTTGAGATATTATTGGAGAAAATAAGACATTAGAATTTTATTAATTTATCGGCAACCGTCTTCAAGTGATCGTATTCACAAAAAAGTGTTACATCCACATACACGCACATACCCTAACTCACATACATCCGGATAATTGCTTAGAACATTGTATTATACATTTTGAATTGAAGAATGTTTTATTAAACGGATTTCAAGTTTTAAGAAATTGTTACCATTACAAAACTTCCTCTATGGGAAAGCAAACATCGATCACTCCCATAATGGAGCAAACAACAATTTGCCTGGGGTATATTTGTACCCTTTGTTAAACGACTAGGGTTATATTAGCTATATAGACGAACCAACATTTGTGCTTCCTCATAGAGGAGATTTGTAATAATCTAAGTTTTTAAATCTACTTTTTTGACATATTTCAATATAATTCGAGACTAGGAGTTCGAAAATGCAAGTTTTTTTAATATGTGTGTGTAACTTTTTTCAGTTTACCATATCTCGAAAAGTAAAACAGATCATCAAATTTGTAAGAATTGTAGCTCTAATTGATATCCAGACTTATTGCCGAACCTTCCGTAATCTCTTGTGATTTAGCAATACTGATTTATAAATTAAAAAATATATTATTTACCTTGTTTATATTCGCAAAACGCTTCTAAAATAGGAAATGCAACGGTACTGTATATGATGTATCACTTCGGGTCTTCAAGACGCATCGTGTCACCTATTGTTTTTTTTTTAATTTTGAAACAAAATTATTCACATTATTTATATGAGGAAAGATTTTTTTTGTATTGGGAATATAATAGCACTGTATTTGATGTAATTGTTCGCGTTTTCGAGTCACTTCGAATGATCTATTGAGTAACCTTCGATGTCCATTCGTAATCTATTAATAGCGATTATAAAAATTAAAAAAAAAATTGTTTACTTTGTTTATGTAAGGAAAACTTAATTTTTATTTGAAATGTAACTTTATTGTAACGTAAAAAGTTGCTCGTTGCCACAAGACACATTGATTATCCTTTTGATGGTCTTTCTGATTTTCTGAAAATAAGATTTTCGGTATATGATAGAAAGATCAACTTGATAACATGAATATAAGTTTTTTTTCTGTTCGAGAAAATAAATCTCCCACTATGAGAAATCAAATTTATTTGATACCTGCGAGGAAGCGATGTGCTCATAAAGTGAACACAAATAAATCCATCCATAGTGAATACACCCATAGTAGTTCGCAGCGGTATTTTGATTCAACCAAATATTTTTCCGAGTGCACGTAACAGACTTTATGGGTGATTGCCGAAATGTTGACTTCTTTAAGCCCCAATCATTTTCCACTTTTCCTTTGAATAATACATTTTTTCTGAAATATCTCAGTTAAGTACTTATATGCAAGCACAATTAAGTTCCAAAAGTTTTTTGTCTTGTCACGCTGCATGGCGATTTTTTATGATTCTTGAAAATAATTATTTAGACTATTCATAACCATCGTCGCATGTCCTGACACGTGACCCTTAGCAACGTGAAAAATTCATAAATCTATCACAAATACATTCCTCGATCTGTCAGTTTTATATTTGTATATACTCCCTTGAGTGACTCTTAAGTTTAAAAAAATATTTCAGGCGGTTTGGAAATTTGTTTACTTTCAAAAATCTCATTGTCTTAAATTGTCATTTTTCTGGCAATTATACTCTTATGAAAAATTATTTCTGTACAGTGATGATATAATGGAGTTGAGAAAAGTAGAGACTCGTGCAAAGAATAATGCCAATTCATTGAAATTCATTCAATGAAATATTTCTGTGGACAAAAAACATGCGTGCGAGTTAAATAAACACGTTTATTATAAAAGTTTTCATGTTTAACTGCTTGCCATTTAGAAACGTTCATCATCAAAGAAATCGTGTTTAGTTATAATAAACGTAAGCAAAAATAAAATGATATATCTTATGCAAATATATTATGCAATGTTTTTTAAATCTGCTTTCATGATTATCCTTTTTATGATTTTGAATTGTCATTTATCTTTGCGAAATAAATTATTATTTCACAAAGATAATTCACAATTTAAAAGCATGCAAAGCACAATTATAAAAAAGGAAGATGTAATGAGAACTGTTGCATAATATATTGCTAACAATTGTTGCTTTCCAAGCTGCTTACTGACTTTACAAATGCGAGTACATGTTCTTGACATAAGAAGCATTTCCATGGATTAAGAAAATATTGTATCGTCCGTATTAGTACCGATATTTTTTTCAGACAGTACTAATTTTTTTCCATATAATTAATCTTGCCGCTTTTTTTCTATATTCCTTAATCTTAATTTTGGATACGATTTTTAATTAATTCGGATTTGCAATTAATTAATGTAATATTCCAAGGAAACTTTATGATTATGAATTAAAATAGTATTAGGAAACAATTTTCAGATTTTTGAAAAAAAGTTTTAGAATTTGATATAATATAATATAATATTATATTCTTTACTACAGGAATTGATTCGGGAAAAGGATAAATAGAGATAGAAGGAACGCAATATTGAAAAGTAAACCGAAATCACTTGCTGGACGTATGTTTCTTTGTTTACATAGAAAGTTGTATGCAACGCTTTGCATAGTATTATTTCCTATTGTAATTTCCTGTGCTGCCTTTAAACAATATTTGTTATTGAAAAATATATGTATTCCAACGTATAATTTAAGTTTCGTATGTACGGTAGCGATCCTCCTGGGTTAATGATAAAATAAATGAGATTTCAGCTGTCGTTTTTATTTTAAATAAGCGTGCTGCTTTGTCTTTCATCATTTATTAAATTTAAATTTATTTAAAATTAAAAATTTGAATTTATCTGAGGGAAAATTTAAAAATTTGTTTCTAAATTTAATAAATAATATTGAATTATTTAATTTATTGTAATTTAATTCACTGTCAGTATAATTAAAGGATAATTAGGAGATCACCTTTTTTTTTACTTCAAATGTCCGCACTGGGAATTTGGCGAATGAACAATTTATAATATTTAGTGTTTGTCAATATAAAATGTTTATAAACATCATCATTACAAGTCAGCAATTTTTTTTTATTTCACGCACCCCTAAGTACGACGGCTGTTTGATAAGTCACTGACTTTTAGACTAAAAGATTTTCTTTTCGGCAAATGAGCGTTTTACTTCTCAACATAATCTCCTTTTAGCTCGATAAATTTAGTCCAGCGTTTTTCCAATTTTTTTATTTCTTCCAAATAATAGGTTTTCTCAAGGCCCTCAAAATAGGCGTTTGTTTCGGTGATGACCTCTTCATTCGACCCAAATCTCTTACCGCCCGGCCATTTCTTCAGGTTTTTAAACAGGAAATAGTCGCAGGGGGCTAAATCTGGAGAATATGCTGGATGATGTAGCAGTTCGTAGCCCAATTCATGGATTTTTGCCATCGTGACTACACGTGTGCACCCTTGAATTGTCCGGATGGAACAGCACTTTTTCCTTCGACAAATGCGGTCGTTTTCGCTTCAAACCAATATCGAATCGGTCTTAAAGCTCTGAATAATATTGGCCGTTGATCGTTTTACCATTCTGAAGGTAATCGTTTTGAATGATACCGCGAGCATCCAAAAAAACGGTGGCCATGACCTTGTTGGCCGACAGACCCATCTTGGCCATCTTTGGTGCACGTTCACCCGGAGGAACCCACTTTTTTTATTGTTCCTTAGTCTCTGGTGTGTTGTGGTGGATCCATGTTTCGTCCACGGTTAGGAAACGACACAAAAACTCGTTCGGATTGCACGGAATTCACTTTTTTCCATATTCGTTAGCATTCACGAGGTTCTCTACTTTCAATGGCTACCAAACACAAAATAAATGACCTAGTTTTCTCAAAATTTAACAGTAGTCTATTCATAGATGGCGCTAACGGGATTAGTGGGGCATTTAAAGTTACTGCGGAAAAAAATTCAAAAAGTCACTGATTTATCAAACAGCCCTCGTATTAAACCCAAGAGCTGTGCATAGAGAAAAGTTTTCCATGAAGATGAAATAAAATTTGCAGCTTCAATCGTTTGCGAGTGGCGACACTGACACTAAAATTTTCTAACTTGGACTATTTCATTAGATGAGAGTTGAAATTGTATTATTTTTAATCAAAAGAGTTCAGAATTAAATAAATAAAAATTGAAAATTGATTAGACAATTCTTTCTAAGATAAAAAATAAATTCACCTTCATTACTATCGTTCAAAATGGGAAATTTTCTATTATAAACATATAAATTTAATTATGAATAAAAAACATTTAATATGAAGTAATTCTAAATGGGAGACATTAAAAATTAAAAAATTTTACTACCGATTGTTAAAAGTTAAACAAATCCCTGCTTCATTTGAAACTGAAAAACTTGTCATTACCAAGACTTGTGATAATAAAACTATTCTATACTCTAATTAAAAAATATTATTATATTATTCTTATTGAAAAAATATAAGAGTTTCATATTGTTGAATATACGTTTCTAAATTCAACCATTTTAATTTTAATTGCAACATTAAAACTTATGAAAGAGAACAATTGAAAATACAGCGTTGAACATTAAAATTCAGAGCTCTAAAATTGTAACTATTCAAAATTAAAGAAATTATTCAATTGCTGAGATATCAATTTCAGATAGTTCTATTTTTATCTGTTTTCATATAAAACAACACAATTTTTAACATTTTAATTTGAAATCGTTTAATTTTTAACACTACATTTAGAATTATTATTCATCGTTGAAATTTTCCAATCAAATATGTCATGTGGTATCAAGTGTCATGCAAAGTTATTGGATAGATTTTTTGACAAAAACATATGATATCTGTATAAAAAAGTTCATTTTCATTTTCAACGTTCAAAATTGAGGAATTTTATATATTCTGAACCTTTTGAGCCGAAAAGTGAGGTAATTTTGAATTCTGTTTTTAAATTTTGAATCTTTTTCATGCTCATTTTACATAAAATTATTCATTATAAAATATATTTCTTTCCGATCTTAATTTTTAAAGTTTAATCATTCCAAAAATCTTAAAAATTATATGTTTTCTATTTGGCAACTTTCCAAATGATTTAATTCAAACTTAAAGTGTTAAAAATAAAGCAATTCCAAACTTCGTTGAAAAATACATGCATTCTTAAATTAGGATCTTGAAACAAAGTCGTTAGAAATGAATAATTTTTAAATTGCGCTTCATGATAATTCAAATTCAATCATTTTAGTTTAAAGTACAAAATTAATAACTTGAAAATCAAGGGGACGACTTCATGTTGAAGAGAATTTTATGAGATAATAAACCAATGTATATTATTATTAATAAATAAATTGTCACGTTGACATGATAGAAAATGTAGCAAGACCAAAGGCAGTAAAAACATATGCTTCCAGATGAAACATTTTGAAGTAATTTTTTAAAACTGTATTCCATTTGTCCTAGGAAATAATGTATTTCATCACATTGATTTTTCCAACAATAAAAATAATAAGTGCGTGTAAACATCTTTTAATCTCATTATATAAAAGTACGTTATTGTCTCTATAAAAAAATTTGCCACAAACGTATATAAAATCAGCAGAGCACAAAGTCGATATTTTTATCATTTTTGTGTGGATGCGACAGATTATAGTTTTGATTGGACGCTCGAGAAGCAAACGAGCGAGCATAGAATGAAGAAAAAGGTTGCGCTTCGTCCGGGACGAGTGACTATACGCAGCGCAGCTGAGTTTAATAATTGAAATGTCGCAGCGTATGCGATTCCATTCTTTTGATGTCAGTACGACGAAATATATTTCCCTGGACGCCACATGCCAGCTACTGCACGACCAATGTTATGGCTTGTGGCTGCCGGCACTGCTTGATCCCCGGAAACAAATTAGTTATTGCTTTTTCGCGCTCATCTCTGGATGGCGACTTTTGAATGCACAATGGTATATTAAATTTCTTTGAACTGATAGGATGAGGGAAAAATGGGCGGACAAGCAAACTGACAAAGAGTCGAAATGCAAGCTGCCTAGGGGCTCGCTGCCATTACCAGTAGACAAGATTGCCATCGACGATTGAGTCGCTGACTGGACAATTATTAAGCGTTTCCCTTTCGCAGTCTGCGTCTCATACTACATATATCTCTTCTTCCTTCTATCAACTCACTAGACATGCATACTACCCTCTTTAGTAATAATAAAGAGAGCCGGACATCCGTATTTCCCATCAGCCAATCTCTCAAAACATGACAGATTTACATATCATTAAAGTCTGTGTCAATGAAGTTAGAGATATAATTAAGAACTTAAAAAATGGCAAGGCTGCTGGTGTAGACAGTATTAGCGCTGAAATGCTTAAATACGGTGGCGAGTACATACCTCA
>JAABKJ010000454.1:0-49878 GCA_011634705.1 Andricus grossulariae | reverse complement strand
GGTGAAAAAGAGGAATCCTAAAAAAGGGGGAAAAAGAGGAATCCTAAAAAGGGGGAAAAAGAGGAATTCTGAAAAAGGGGAAAAGAGGAATTCTGAAAAAGAGGAAACGAGGAATTCTGAAAAAGGGAAAAAAGAGGAATCCTGAAAAAGGAAAAAAGAGGAATTATAAAAAAACGGAAAAAGAGGAATTCTGAAAAAGGGAGAAAAAGAGGAATCCTGGAAAAGGAGAAAAAGAGGAATTCTGAAAAAGCGGAAAAGAGGAATTCTGAAAAAGAGGAAAAGAGGAATTCTGAAAAAGGGGAAAAAGAGCAATCCTGAAAAAGGAAAAAAGAGGAATTATAAAAAACGAAAAAAGAGGAATTCTGAAAAAGGGAGAAAAAGATGAATCCTGGAAAAGGAGAAAAAGAGGAATTCTGAAAAAGGAAAAAAAAGGAGGAATTCTGAAAAAGGGGAAAAGAGGAATTCCGAAAAAGAGGAAAAAGAGGAATTCTGAAAACGGAAAAAAGTGGAATTCTGAAAAAGGGGAAAAAGAGGAATTCTGAAAAAGGTGAAAAAGAGGAATTCTGAAAAAGGTGAAAAAGAGGAATCCTAAAAAAGGGGGAAAAAGAGGAATCCTAAAAAGGGGGAAAAAGAGGAATTCTGAAAAAGAGGAAAAAGAGGAATTCTGAAAAAGGGGAAAATTGGGTAATATAGGGGAACTTATTACCCTTTTTTCCCCTTTTTATTACTACCAGAATAATATTAAATTTATTATAATAACAATCAAAAGATAAAGAAAAAACATCCCAGAAATTTTTCCATTTTTACATGAAATAAGCAAGAAAGGTTATATAATTCTTGCATTTAGTGAGTTTCGTTGAAATCCGAGTGACGGTTTACAATTTACATATATAGGCTGAGGTTGGGTGCGACCGAGAAAGTTCAGGGGTTGTCAACCCCTGACGCCTGTTGCTAGGCACTCGTCAGCTGTCGTCAGTTCTGTAAGTCGGGTGGCCCTTCTGCAGGAATTTCCGCAACCCACCTTGCACTGCAGCAGTAATCGTAGATCTTGCGCAGGCGCATCGCACATTTGCTACATAGATCTTTTCCTCGCCAACCCCCTCTACCTTCAAACGTCCACTTTCCACCCTCAACCTCTTTTCTTTGAAACAAAGGCTGTATTTCAATAAAATATTCTTCAGAACAATTTTTAATTGTAATATTTTTTTTTCAAACCCAAAGATTATTTTTTCGATAGAAAAGAGCCGTTCAAAAATTACGTCTCGCTATTTTCAATACTTTTTTCATCCCTCCACCCCCCTTTTTGAATTAAAATTTTTTATTCGATTTCATTTGATAAACGCCTGAAATAAAACTATTTAGATTTGAAGTCGAAATGTATTGCATTTTCAGCAAAATAGTTAAAGTTTTAAACAAAAAATATTTATTTTCGAACGAAAGAGATGAATTTGCAATCGAAAGAGTTGAGTTTTCAAAAAAATAATTAAATTTTCCACAAATTAGTTTACTTCAGAATAAAAAATTAAATTTTAAGAAAGAAGTACAACTTTCAATTACGTAAGTGAATGTTTAATAAAAAATATGAATTCTCAACGAAAAATATAATATTATTATATATCAACCAATAAAAGATTTTTATTTTAAATCAAAAATAGTTGAATATAACGAAAAAGTTTAAATTTCAACAAAATTTTCTTAACGAAAAATGTAATAGTTGATATTCAAACAAAAAAAGATTTTAATTTTAAATAAAAGCCGTTGAATTAAAAAAAAGAACACGAATTTTTATGCAAACTGTCGCATCTTTATTAAATAAATATCAAATTTCTACCAAACGATATACATTTTCAAATTAAAAATGCAATTTTTTAATAAGAGTTGAATTTTCAACTAGGAAGAATTTTTCAGTTAAGAAAGAAAAAGATTCAACTAATCTGTTGAATTTTTGAAACAATAAGGCGAATTATTCAGAAAACATTAGTAATTTTAAATTTAAAATACAAATTTTTAACCAAAAAGTTAACTTTTAACCAAATAGTTAAAATTTTCTACCAAATAATAGAATTTTTAAACCAAAAAGGCGAATTTTCAAGAAAGTAGGTAAATATTCAAGCCAAAAAGACAAATTTTTTACAAAAAGTTGAATTTTTGAAACAAAAAGGGGAATTTTTTAGAAGACAGTGGAATTTTTAACAAAAAAGTTAATTTTTAACCAAAAAGTTAATTTTTTACCAAAAAGTTAATTTTTAACCAAAAAGTTTATTTTTAACCAAAAAGTTTATTTTTAACCCAAAAGATTATTTTTAAACAGATAGTTGAATTTTTCTAATAGAATTTTTAACCCAAAAAGGCGAATTTTCAACAAACCAGTTAAATATTCAAGCAAAAAAGACAAATTTCCTACAAAAAGTTGAATTTTTGAAACAAAACGGGGAATTTTTTTAGAAAACAGTAGAATTTTCAATTCGAAAATATGAATTTTTAACCAAAAAGTTCATTTTCAACCAAAAAGTTCATTTTTAACCAAATAGTTGAATTTTTCTACCAAAACAATAGAATTTTTAACCCAAAAAGGCGAATTTTCAACAAACCAGTTAAATATTCAAGCCAAAAAGACAAATTTTTTACAAAAAGTTGAATTTTTGAAACTAAAAGGGGAATTTTCTAGAAGAAAGTGGAATTTTCAAATAAAAAATATGAATTTTTAACCAAAAAGTTAATTTTTAACCAAAAAGTTAATTTTTTTACCAAAAAGTTAATTTTTAACCAAAAAGTTAATTTTTAACCAAAAAGTTAATTTTTAACCAAATAGTTGAATTTTTCTACAAAAAAAAATAGAATTTTTAAACCAAACAGGCGATTTTTCAACAAATCAGTTAAATATTCAAGCCAAAAAGACAAATTGTCTACAAAATTTTGAATTTTCTAAACAAAAAGGGAAATTTTTTTAGAAAACAGTGGAATTTTCAATTCGAAAATATGAATTTTTAACAAAAAAATTCATTTTTAACCAAAGAGTTAATTCTTAACCAAAAAGTTAATTTTTAACCAAATAGTTGAATTTTTCTACCAAAATAATAGAATTTTTAACCCAAAAAGGCGAATTTTCAACAAATCAGTTAAATATTCAAGCCAAAAAGACAAATTGTCTACAAAAAGTTGAATTTTTGAAACAAAAAGGGGAATTTTTCTATAAAACAGTGGAATTTTCAATTCGAAAATATGAATTTTTAACCAAAAAGTTAATTCTTGACCAAAAAGTTCATTTTTAATCAAAAAAGATTATTTTTAACCAAAAAGTTAATTTTTAACCAAATAGTTGAATAGAATAGTTTAATTTTAAACCAAGAAGATTAATATTCTACCAAAAAAGACGAATTTGCATCAACATACAAAAATTTTCCAACTAAAAACGATCAATTTTCAACTAAAACTGAAATTTGCTCTTGAAAAAATTGATTTTCAATTTTAAAAAAAAAAACTAATTTTCATGTAAACAGTTTATTCTTCAACCAATAAATTTAATTTTTAACAAAATAGTTCAACTTTCAATGAAGTAGTTACATTTTCAATTAGGAAAATTATTTTTGTATCAAAAAAAGACGAATTATCCCAAAAATACAAAAATTTACAACTAAAATCGTTAAATTTTAAAACAAAAATGGTTAACTTTTAAAACAAAAATGGAATAATTACATTTTTAGTGGAAAAAATTAATTTTCCGCCAAAAAAGACGAATTTTCAACAACATAGTTAAATCTCCAACAACACAGTCAAATCTTCAACGAAATAGTAAATTTTTTAACATAAAAAGATGAATTCTAAAACAACTTTTTTTTAAATGTTCATTTATGGGGGGGGGGGAATATTAAGGCAAATATCAGGAGATTCAGGCGAATTATTCAAGCCTCAGCTTATGAACTCCTTTGATGTCGATTTTATTCAGATGTTTCGCACATAATTCTGCAATTAACGGTTTCACATCAATGGAAATGTCACCAACACTGCAACAAGCAAAGCTGCAAATACTAAAGGCTTTTCTGATTCCATACTTTAGTTTATAAATGGCCAGCAGATTTGATATTATCCTACCTAATGAAGGGATTTAAACAATCCTTTTCTTTTTAAATATACCATTTTTAGCAACAAAAAAATTAATTAGAGACCAAAAAGTTGGATTTTTAAACAAATAGTTAAATTTTCAACTAAAAGAGACGAATTATCAAAAAATAGTTGAATTTTAAACCTAAAAAGATGGCTGAATCTTCAGCCAAAAGGCAAAAAAATATGCATGTGCAATCCAAGGGGACAAATTTTCTATCCAAAGGGTCGAACTTACAACAAAACAGTCTTGAAAATCTTGATCAGATCAAGATACTGAATCCAGATCCATTGGACTACATACATCTTTTTCACTTGAAGAGTTTTCAGTTTCCAGGAGCAGCAATCCCTTTTATAACTTTATTCCAAGACTCTAGTTACTCTAATAATAATTTAAATCTTTTGCTCAAGATTTTAAAAAAGCATCTTGATCAGATCAAGATGCTTAATCCGGATCAATTGGACTACTACTTTTTCACTTGAAGAGTCTTCAGTTTTCCGGATGGAATGAAGAAGTTTTAATTTTCTGGATGGAATACTTTTTAAAATCTAGTTTTCCAAAACACTGAAAAAACTGACACGCATTTTCCACGGTTTTCAGAGCAATTAAAAAAAATTCAAACTTCTTCCAGGTTTGCCAGATTATTTGAACTGTGCAGCAACCCCTCTATAGATTTATTCCAAGACACCAGTAATTTGAATCTTTAGATTAAGATTTAAAAACCGCACCTTCATCAGATCAAGATGCTGAATTCGGATCAGTTGGACCACATTTCTTTCACTCGAAGAGTTTTCAGTTTTCTGGATGGAATAATTTTTAAATTCAAGGTTTTCAAGACACTAAAAAAATGTGAAGCATTTTCCAGGGTTTTCAGAGCATTTAAAAAATTCAAGTTCTTCCAGGTTTGTCAAATTATTGGAACTCTGCAGCAACCCCTTTATAGATTTATTCCAAGGCTCTAGTAATTTAAATCTTCTGGTCAAGATTTAAAAACAGCATCTTGATCAGATCAAGATGCTGAATCCAGATCAATTGGACCACACCTTTTTCACTTGAAGAGTTTTCAGTTTTCCGAATGCAATACTTTTTAAATTCTAAGCTTCGAAGACATTAAAAAAAATTTCACTGCTTTTTCAGGTATTACAGATTATCTGACATCTGCAGCAACCCCTTTATAGATTTATTCCAAGACCCTAGTAGTTTAAACCTTTTACTGACGATTTAAAAACCGCATCTTGATCAGATCAAGATCTGATACCTGTCGCAATCCCTTTCTAGACTTATTTTAAGACTCTAGTTGCTCTAATAATTTTAATCTTTTGCTCAAGATTTTAAGAAGGCATCTTGATTAGATCAAGATGCTGAATCCGGATCAATTGGATCACTGCTTTTTCACTTGAAGAGTTTTCAGTTTCCAGGATGAAATACTTTATAAATTCTAGTTTTCGAACACACTTAGAAAAATGTAACTTCTTTCTCAGGTTTTCCTAGATTATCTGACATCTGTAGCAACGCCTTTACGGATTTATTGGAAGACTCTTGTGATTTGAATCTTTTGTTTAAGATTTAAAAACACACCTTCATCAGATCAAGATGCTGAAGCTAGATCAATTGGGCTACATCTTTTTCACTAGAAGAGTTTTCAGTTTTGCAGGATGAAATACTTTTTAAATTATATTTTTCCAGGACATTGAAAAAAATGTCACTTCTTGCCGGGTTTTCTAGATTCCTAGTAGTTTAAACCTTCTACTGAAGATTTAAAAACTGCATCTTGATCAGATCAAGATGCTGAATCCGGATCAATTGGATCATATCCTTTTCACTTGAAGAGTTTTTAATTTTCTGGATAAAATACTTTTTAGAATCTACTTTTCCAAAACACTAAAAAAACTGACACGCATTTTCCAGGGTTTTCAGAGCATTTAAAAAAATTCAAAGTTCTTCCAGGTTTGCCAAATTATTTGAACTCTGCAGCAACCCCTTTATAGATTTATTCCAAGGCTCTAGTAATTTAAACCTTTTACTCAAGATTTAAAAACAGCATCTTGATCAGATCAAGATGCTGAATCCAGATCAATTAGACCACATCTTTCTCTTCTCGATCAGCACGACTAGAACCACCAAATCTCTATTAATGATCTGGAATCCTCTTTTAACGAGTGTCACGGCTTTTCCAGGTTTTCCAGATTGTCTGATATCTGCAGCAACCCCTTTATAGATTTATTCCAAGACCCTAGTAATTTAAACCTTCTACTGAAGATTTAAAAAGCGCATCTTGATCAGATCCAGATGCTGAATCCAGATCAATTGGACCACATCTCTTTTACTTGAAGAGTTTTCACTTTTCAGGATGGAATACTTTTTAAATTCTAGTTTTCCAAAACACTAAAATAAATGTCACGCATTTCCCAGGGTGTTCAGAGCATTTAAAGAAATCAAAGTTCTTCCAGGTTTGCCAGATTATCTGAACTGTGCAGCAACCCCTTTATAGATTAATTCCAAGGCTCTAATAATTTAAGTCTTCTGCTATATATTTAGAAACAGCATCTTGATCACATCAAAATGCTGAATCCGTTTCAACTAGGCCATATCTTTTTCACTTGAAGAGTTTTTAATTATCTGGATGGAATATTTTTAAAATCTAGTTTTCCAAAACACTAAAAAGAATGTCAAGCATTTTCCAGGGGTTTCAGGGCATTTAAAAAATTCAAAGTTCCTCCAGGTTTGCCAGATTATTTGAACTGTGCAGCAACCCCTTTATAGATTTATTCCAAGGCTCTAGTAATTTAAATCTTCTGCTCAAGATTTAAAAACAGCATCTTGATCAGATCAAGACGCTGAATCCATATCAATTGGACTACATCTTTTTCACTTGAAGAATTTTCAATTTTCTGGATGAAATACTTTTTAAAATCTAGTTTTCCAAAACACTAAAAAAACTGACACGCATTTTCCAGGGTTTTCAGAGCATTAAAAAAAATTTAAAGGTCTTCCAGGTCCGCCAGATTATTTGAATTGTGCAGCAACCCCTTTATAGATTTATTCCAAGGCTCTAGTAATTGAAAGCTTCTGCTCAAGATTTAAAAACAGCATCTTGATCAGATCAAGATGCTGAATCCAGATCAATTGGGCCACATCTTTTTCACTTGAAGAGGGAAGCTTGTCATTATCTCTTCTCGATCAGCACGACTAGAACCACCAAATCTCTATTAATGATCTGGAATCCTGTTTTAACGAGGGTGGTTTACATCAAAGAGTCGCTTTCAGACAGAAATCTATCGTCTTCATCCACTCTACGTACTGGGGAATATTCGAAGTATTCGAAAAAAGCCTTGCGAAAGCAAAAATTCATCGAGTCGGGACAATGGGACGACAGAAGGGGTTGAGCAAAGAATTAAGAGGGGTGGGTGCAACCTCTCTTCGGATTAACCCTTCGGCTTGTTTAATCAATGCAACGCACCAGTGGGTTCTCTCTTGACGGAGAAACCAGCAGGAGAGACGAAAAGAGAAAAAAAAGAGTTCCTCTTTTTTTTTCGTTTCGAGCCCACTTGTGCGTCGCGAATGGCACACGTAGGGTGACGATATCACTGTATCCCGAAACTCAACGGGTGGAACGAACGTTTTTAGAGAGGCGCACCCCTGGAAACCATCACACTTACCCCCAAGTCTAATCTCAAGTCTTCAACCCTCTTATCACGAAATGCAAATCCCTTTTTCAGCGAAAGACTTTTTAGAAATTTCAGACTTCATCACCCAAAATACTCTCAAAAGAGGGGAAATAGGGTGATTTTTCTCGAAAATAGGAGAAAAATAGCATTTATATTATTTTCGACAAAAAAGATGATTTAAACAAAATAGTTCAATTTTTGACCTGAGACTCTCGCCTCGGAAGGGCCGCGGTGCGCGAGTAATCAGTCGGGTATATTGCGCAATATTATGCACTCCATTCGGAAACGGACTAGGAGGCCCGACACTGTTATTATATCAAGATGAATTTTCTACCAAAAGATGAATTCTTAACAAATTACATGAATCTTAAACTAAATAGTCGAATTTACAACTAAAAAAAAAATAAGTTTTCAACCGAAAATTTATCCGTTAAATTTTTAGTATAAAAAATTAATTTTCAACCAGAACAAAACGAATTTCAAGCTCGACTAAGAAGATGAATTTGCAAAAAACAAGATTAATTTTCTACCCAAAGAGAAGAATTTTCAACCAAAAAGTTGAATTTTCAACTTTAAAGGATAAAATTTCAACTAAAAATTCAATAGTTAAATTTTCGAATAAAAATTTTAATTTTTATCAAATAACAAATTTCAACAAAATAGTTACATTTTCAACCCAATACCTGCATTTTCCATCAAAAAAACTTATTTTTCTACCAAAAAAGACGAATTTTCAAAAAAAAATTGTTGAATTTTAAAGCCAAGTACAAAACGGTTTAATTTTCAACCCTGTAATATGTTTTCTCCACAAAAATGTTCGCTTTCAACCAAATAGTTTATTTCCAACACATTTGTTGAATTTTAAAGCAAAAAAAAAAAACGAGTTTTCCACAAACAAATTAATTCACAAACAAATAGTAGAATTTTCAATCAAAATGATGAATCGTCAACCAATACAGCAAAAAGATGATTAATTTTCGACTGAAAAAGATTAACTTGTCAAAAATACATGAATTTTATTTCAAACAAATACTTTGAATTTCAACTATAAAATATCAATTTTCAATTAAAAATGGAATAGTTACATTTTTTTATGAAAAAATTTTAAATTTTCAACCAAAGAGATGATTTTTTAAACAAGAAGATTAATTTTCTACTAAAAAAGATGAATTTTCAACAAAATACGTGAATTTTAAATCAAATAGTTAAATTTTCATCTAAAAAAATTAATTTTGAAGCAAAAATGAAATGAACTTTTAGATAAAAAAATTACTTTTCTACCAAAAATGAAATAAATTTTTATTTAAAAAAAATTAATTTTTAACCAAAAATAAAATAGTTAAATTTCCAGTTGAAAAATGAACTTTCAACAAAATAGTTAAATTTTCAACAAAGTAGATCAACTATTACATTTTTCGTTAAAAATCATAACAATTTTAGTTGAAAATTCGTTTCGTCTTTGGTTCAAATTAATTTTCTTAAATATAAATTGAACTTTTTTGTTTAAAATTCAACTAGTTGTAAATTTCCTTTTTTTCAAGTAATTCATATTCTCGGGTTGATATTTAAACTGGTTCGTCGAAAATTTGACTATTTGGTTGAAACATGTATTTTTTTTGAAAATTTGTCTTTTTTGGTAGAAAATCAATTTTTTTTGTCAAAAATGCAACTGTCTGGTTGAAAATTCAACTGTTTTATAGAAAACTTAACTTTTAGGCTTGAAAATTCAACAATTTGGTATAAATAATAACTATTTGGTAAAAAATTAAATTTGGGTAGAAAATTCGTTCTTTATTAAAAATGTATGTAATTTGTTGAAAATTCGTACTTTCTGGTAAAAAATTAATCTTCTTGGTAGAAAATTCAACTATTTGGTTAAAAATTCAACTGTTTCTTTGAAACTCATTTTTTTACTTAAAAATTTAACATTTTGGATGACATTTTTATCATTATTCGCTGAAAAATCTTTCTCGGTTGAAAATTCGTCTTTTTGGTTGAAAATTCAACTCTTTCGTTAAAGCTCTTTTTTTTTACTTAAAAATTTAACATTTTGGATGACATTTTTTTTCATTATTCACTGAAAAATATTTCTCGGTTGAAAATTTGTCTTTTTGGTTGAGGATTCAACTATTTGGTTGAAAATTCACCTTTTTGGTAGGGAATTAATCTTCTTAGTTGAAAATTCATCATTTTGGTTGAAAATTCAACTGTTTCGTTAAAGCTTTTCCTTTTAACTTAAAAATTGAACATTTCGGATGAAATTTTTTGTCACTATGCTCATTTTGCTCAGGAGTTTTGGTTTTCTGCAGTTTTCCACTTCTCTGACCAAATGTATTCAGAATTGAAAATTGCAATCGTAAAATGGTAATTGGGGTTTGGGTAAGGGATGAGAGCTAAAGGGTTTAATGTCCGAGAACTTGCAAGTTTAGCTCTAAAGTTAGGACCATAGTCTGGAATTTGAAATAAAATGTTCATAATTTCTACACAGCAACCCAGAATTATTTGATAATGAACCTATGAAGTACTTTTGAGGTAATTAAACTCCAGACTCAGTATGTAGTTGTTGTGGCTTCTAGCAGTTCAAAAGGGTTTTCGTGGTTGAGGGTTCTCCTCCAATTAGCTTCCGGTATCCAAACAATTTATATACATTGTAGTGCGAAAACACCAAAAGACTACACCTGACATAAATGAGAAGCAAATTTCACAACTGCTTAATTTTTTCCCGGAAAAATTATTTGCGGGAAGAGAATTTCCACATTTCCCAAGAAGCATAAACGCAATTCGGCTTTTTGAAGTAACGAGTTTTCTTTGTCAAAACTAATTTCAGGTTGGTTACTTACTTCTGAGAAAGACTTTTATGAGTTCATTTATTATTTTAGTGGGTTATACTTTAGTTGTTGAAGTATTGTGTTTAATGTTAGTGGTGCAAACTTTCAACTTTTTAAATCAATAAACCTGCGTTGTAAATTTAGGTCTTGAAGTGTTTTCCCAGATACTTTTCTTTTTATTGTCTGCATAATGAGGTAACAATTTAAAAACGGCTGTTGGTATTCTTATGGAAATTAGATTTCATTCAGGGTGTCTAGTACTTTAACAAACAAAAAAATCCAGGACTTTTCCAGGTTTTCGAGGAGAAAAAATTAATTTTTCCAGGTACTTTTCTTTACTGTAGGAAAAAATTTTTCACGAAACATAGCAGATATTGTAGGTCCAGTGAAACCAAAAAATGTGTCATATTGTGTTCAAAAAACCGTTTTTTGGTGACATTGGTGATTATTCAATTTACCAAGATGATAAATCACAAAGCTAAAATCGAAAATATTTCAAAGTTACATATTTTTCCAACTTGAACAACAAAATTAAATTTGACTGAGTTATCGAATTTTAAGCTGATTTAAGTTTAACTTTCAATGAAGTAATTAAATTTTCAACAAAACATTTGAATTTTTAAGCAAATTGATGCATTTTTAACCTACAAAGATGATTTTCCAACCAAATAATCGAGTTTTAAATAAAAAAAAAGATTAAACTTCAACCAAAAACAGTTGTATTTTCAACGAAATAATTGAATTTGTTAGAAGACGGTTTAGTTCTTAGCAAAAAAAGTGAATTTTGAAACCAAAAGGAAAAACTTCTTGTCCAAATAGACGAATTTTCAACAAAACAGTTTAATTTTTAAGCACAAAGGATAAGTTTTGAATAACATATTTGAGTTTTCAACAAAATAGTTGAATTTTTAACCAAGTACTGGCATTTTCTACCTGCGAAAATGAATTTTGAAATAGAAAATTTTAATGTTTAACCAAAAACAGTTGAATTTTCAACACGGAAAGTTGAATTATCAACAAAAAGATGAATTCTCTACGAAAAATTAAATAATTGACATTTCAACAAAACAAAAAACGGATTTTCAGCAAAATAGTTTAATTTTCAACAAAATAGTTGAACTTTCAACTTAAAAAGATCAATTTTCAGTAAAAAAATACTTCGTATTAATTATTTAACATATTTGAGTTTTTAACAAAAAAGTTGAATTTTTAACCAAGTACTGGCATTTTCTACCTGCGAAAATGAATTTTGAAATAGAAAATTGTAATGTTTAACCAAAAACAGTTGAAATTTCAACACGAAAAGTTGAATTATCAACAAAAAGATGAATTCTCTACGAAAAATTAAATAATTGACATTTCAACAAAACAAAAAACGAATTTTCAGCAAAATAGTTAAATTTTCAACAAAATAGTTGAACTTTCATCTTAAAAAGATCAATTTTCAGTAAAAAAATACTTCAACCAAATAGTTTAATTTTCAACAAGATATGAATTTTCAACTAAAATGATGTGTCTGCAACCAAGAAAATAAATTTGTAACAGAGTAGATTAACTTTTAATAAAAAAAAAATACAAATTTTCAACCCGAAAAATGAATTTCCTACAAAAGGGTTGAATTTTTCAGACAAGAAATAAAAAAAATGTCATCCAAATTGTTAAACATTTAAACCAAAAGATGATTTTTTTATAAAACAATTGAATTTTCAACCCGAAACTATTAATTTACCATAAGAAAAAATAATTTTCAACCAGATAGTTGCAGTTTTAATCAAAAAGCAGAAATTTCAAACAAAAAGAGTAGTTTTCCACCACTAAAGACGAGTCTAAAAAAGACCAAGTTTCAATAAAAAAAGGGAAATTACATTTTGAGGTAGAAAATTAATTCAAAATAAAAAAAACTAACTTTCCACAAAATAGTTAAATTTTCAACCAAATAGTTGAATTTTTTACTTGACAGTTGAATTTTTAACCCGAAAATATGAATGTTCATTCAAAAAGTTTTTCAACCAAGAAGTTTAATTTTCTACCAAAAAAATTAATTTTCAACAAAATACACGAATTTTCAAATAAATGGTCAAATTTTCAATAAAAAAAGATTGAACTTCAACCAAAACCCAAAAAGTCGATTTTCTAAGCCAAGAACCAGTTAAATTTTCAACCATGAAAATTAATTTTTCACCAAAAAGATAAGTTTTCAACAAAAACCAAATAGTTGATTTTTCGAACAAAAAAGTTAAATTATCAGCTTAAAAAATTATTTGAAAAATAAAATTTTTAACAAAATAGTTATATTTTTAACAAATAAAAAGATAAATTCTGAATCAAAAAGAAAATAGTAGAATTTTCAATTAAAAAGAATTAAATTTTAAACGAAAACGTTACTTGTCTACCAAAATATGAATTTTTAATCCAAAAAGACGAATATCTAATAAAAGAGTTGATTAGTAAATCAAAAAATATTAGTTTTTAACCAAACAACTCCATTTTTTAGCAAAAGAAATGAATTATCAGACAAAAAAAGATTAATTTTTAACCAAGATCTTTCAATTAAGAAAGAAAAAATATTTCAACAAAATAGTGGAATTTTCAAACCAAAAAGGGAAATTTTCTACAAAATAGTTGAATTTTCAACCCAAAAATTTGAATTTTTATCAAAAAAGTTAATTTTCAACAAAACAGTTAAATTTTTAACCAAAGAGATGAACCTTCAACAGAAAAACGAAATATTTTACAAAGTAGTTCAAATTTCAACCAAAAAAGATGACTTTATCAAAATTGTTAAATTTTTAACCAAAATACATGAATTCAGCAACAAGCATATAAAAGTAGAATTTTCAATTTAAAAAAATTTACTTTCAACCAAAAGGATTAATTCTCTACCAAAATATAAATTTTCCAAAAACAAGAATTTTCAACATAACAGTTGAATTTTTTAATTAAATTTCATTCAGAAAAAAGATCTTTTTTCACTCCGCTGGGATTCGAACACCAGGCCAACTCATTTCCGGTCAGGTGCTCTAACCACTGCGCTACAGAGAGATCAGAGGAAGAATTCTTTTTTCTGAAATATGCTTTATTTAGAAAGATGTTAAAATCAATTTTTAATAGAAATCTGTATTATCATCGGAGAAGGCAGCGAATCGAGAAGATATATCCACACATAAAATGGAAATCTAAAATATCGACCAAATTTATATTCTCCTATGCAGAAAATATTTTAACGTCATTTCAGACAAGATGGAGAATAAACATTTTTAATTAAATTTTATTCAGAAAAAAGATCTTATCCTTTCACTCTGCTGGGATTCGAACACCAGGTCAACTGATTTCCGGTCAGGTGCTCTAACCACCATTTTATGTGTGGATTTCTCTTCTCGATTCGTTACCTTCCCCAATGATAATACAGATTTCTATTAAAAATTGATATTAACATCTTGCTAAATAAAGCCTATTTCAGAAAAAAGAATTCTTCCTCTGTTCTCTCTGTAGCTCAGTAGTTAGAGCACCTGACCGGAAATCAGGAGCAAAAGGGGGAAAAGGGGGACAGCAAAAAAGGGGGAAAAGGGAAATATAAATAAAATATAAAAATATAAAAAATATAAATAGGGGAAACAATGTGCAGTCGGTAAAGATCTGAGATTCACTTTCACATTATTATCATGGGATAGTTGAGAAATCATTATCTGTCAGGAAATAAGTCCCTTCAATTATAATTCCTTCCGTTCTATGTCTGTTTTTCCTCCCTTGGGGTTTTTTCACTGACTCTTATCATCCCTCGGGCATTTGGCCGAACAAAAGGTGTTTCTAAAGTTGGACGGTACTAATGGCTCGTGAAGTACGTTGCGCATGTACTGATCCTGTTGGAAATGCGAGCTTTCTCCTGTAGCATGGATCAATGCAAAGCCTTCATAGGGGTACTTTTGTAGCTAATATTCTCAAATAATGTAAACCACTTAAAAAAGAACTGCTATACAGTTTTTAAATCCTCAGTATCAATTTCGTCCCTTTTGAGTCATTTTTTCAGGAAAATAGGGGAATGAATTAAGGGGATTAAAATGACTCGGGTTTTCGCCACATACGCAATACTTCTACGAGGATGCATTGTTTCATGTAATATTTGAACCATATAATCTAAAGGCAATTTTATTTGTCGTAACAAAGCGATTTTTTCGAAAAATGTTCTTGTTGTTGTTTTTTTTGTAATTGAAAATTGAGCGTTCTTTTGCGCCTGTAAAATGCAAACCCGACAGCTCACACTGTATGCCGGGCTGCAGTCACCCGAACTAGTTTCAAGTCTAATAAAATCTGCAAGTAATATATAATAATATAATACATAATAATATAAATAATAATAACATATAATAATAATTTTTAAGTTGGTTTGATGGTAAGAAAAAAATAACTTCCTTAACGACAAAAATGAGGATATTATATATATTTTCAAAAAATTATCATTATATGTTATTATTATTCATTTTTATTATTTTATTATATTATATTATTACATTATATATTACTCGAAACTAGATCGGATGACTGCAGCCCGGAATGCAGTTTTGACTGGCGCATTGCATTTTACAGGAGCAAAAAAAACAATTTTCAATAAAAAAAAAAAACAATTTTCAATAAAAAAAAAACAAGAACATTTTTCGAAAAAATCGCTTTGCTCCCGCGAGTAAAATTGCCTTTAGATTATGTGGTTAAAATATTACATTAAAAAATGCATCCTCGTAGACGTATTATGTATGTGGCGAAAACCCCAGTCGTGTTAACCCCCTTAAGATTCCCGGTCGAAATATATTCGATTTTCGACCAAATAGTTTAATTCTCTATCAAAAAATAACGAATTTTCAACAAAATAGTTAAATATTTAACCGAATAGTTGAATTTTCAACTTATAAAGATGAATTTTTAAACCAAAAAGACGAATTTTCAACCAAAATATCAATGTTCAATCCAAAATGACGAATTTTCTATCCAAAAAGAAGCGTTTTCAACGAAAAACTTAAATTTTAGACCAGAATGGTGTGTTTGTAACCAAATATTTGAATTTTCAAACAAAAAGAAGTCTTTTTGATAAAATATTTGAATTTTCAAAGAAATAATTAAATTTACAATAAAATAGTTAAATTTTTAACCTGATAGTTGAATTTTCAACATAAAAAAAATGTTGTTTTTTCAAACAAATGGTTGAATTCAACCCAAGAAAGATGAATTTTCAACAAAGTAATAGTTGATATTTGGACAAAAAAGTTTTCATTTTAAATAAAAAACAATTGTATTAAACGAAAAAAGCCAACCAAACATATGTTACCAAAAATTAGTAAATTTATGTCAAAAGCAATTAATTTTTGATACAAAAAGACGAATTGGCTACAGAACAATTTTATTTTCATACCAAAAGTATGAATTTTTAACAAAAATAATCATTTCCAAGCAGAAAAAACAAAATTTTAATAAGAGATTCTGCTTTCAATCAAGTAGTTGAATTTGATATAAAAAAACAATAATTTTCAACTTGAAAATATTTTTCAGTCAAAAAAAAAAGACAAACAAATTGATGAGTTTTCAAGCCGAAAAGGCAAATTCGCTACAAAAAAGTTGAATTTTCAAAACAAAAATATGCATTTTAAAAAAAACAAAATTAATTTTCAACCAAAGAAATTAATCTTCAACCAATGAATTAAATTTTTAACAACCTAGTTCAACTTTTGAACGAAGTAGTTGAATTTTCAACCAACAATATTATTTTTCAGCTGAAAAGATGAATCATTTTTTCAACGAAAATTGAATAGTTGAATTTGAATTTTAAAAATTTGATTTTCAACAAAAAAATACAAATTTTCAATAAAAAAGTTAATTTACAACAACAAAAAAACGAATTAAAAAAAAAAGTTAAATTTTTAGCCAAAGAGATGCATTTTTAACTAATGAAATATATTGTTAAGAAGGTAGTTCTATTTTCAACGAAGAAGTCGAATCTTTAGCCAAGAATATTAATGTTCTGGCAAAAAGACAAATTTTCAACAAAATAGTTCAATTTTCAACAAAATAGTTAAACTTTTAACAAAATACATTAATTTACAGCTAAAAACGATCCATTTTTCAATAAAAATTAAATAGTTAAATTTGCATTTCAAAAAGTAGATTTTCAAAAACAAAAAAACAATTTTCCACAAAATAGTTAAATTTTCAAACAAAGAGATGAATCTTCAACTAATAAAATGAATTTTCAAGAAAGTAATTTAAATTTCAACCAAGTAGTTGAATTTGCAACCAAGAAGATTAATTTTCTATAAAAAATGAATTTTCAACAAAATAGTTAAACCTTCAACCAGTAAAATGAGTTTTTAACTAAGTAATTCAACATACAAACAACTAGTTGAACTTTCGACCAACAAAGATAACTTTTTAACAAAATTGTTGCATTTTTAAACAAATAATTAAATTTTCAACTAAATAATACTATTTTTAACCAAAAGAGTTGAATTCTGAACCAAACATATAATAGTAAACTTTTCAATATTAAAAGTTTGAAATAGGGATGTTTCCCTAAAAACTGATGAACATCTTAACATGAATTTTAAAACCTACTTCAACTTAAATTTCACCACATTATTATTAAAAAACATTTCTCTGAATCAATAGAAGGTTCTTGCTTCATCAAGAGAAACTTGATAGTCTTGGAAAGATTTATTAAACAAAAAAAATCAGTGATTGTACTCATTCGTTCGAAACTGCAATTGCTGCTAATTCATCAGAATATTTGTATCTTCCGAAACAATGCAAAAACGAACAAATAAAATAAATATTTTAGCGTTTTATTCCAGTGCGAAAACTCTCAAGACAGAAAATGCGTAATTATGCAATGATTAATGTCCAAGTGTATTGTCTGATGCGAAATAACTCTGAACTTTTTGTAAGTAATAAATCATCTTCTGAATAATTGAATACTAATTTTAACAGTAAATCCGATTGAGGCATCTCTCTGTTGAAAATCTTCTCTCTGAAGCTGGTGGATATAATTATTATACTGCGTTATCGGATTTAAAACAGAATCTTGCTGCATCTTATGTAACTATTTGATGGGTGGGTTCAGTGTCGGTGTTACACGCTATTCTCTGGAGAATGTGGGTGTGGTAGTGTGACGAGGTCAGTTGTTATGCAACACCAAGATTAGCTAATTAACAGAATTCTCAGATTTGCAAACGTAGTTTTCCCTTTTCATAATTTTTGTCATTTTTTTTTACTTTTGTGAAAGGATCAAGCCAAAATCTTTTATGAGCACTTAATCAAAATAATTGAATCAGCAAAATGAATTGAACGTTCAATCAGATTTCATAGCCCAAAGTGCTCTCAAAACAGGGAAAATAAAGTGATTTTTCACGAAAATCGGAAAATAGATTATTTCAAATAAAATTATAGTATAGATACATTCCATATTGAATTCAATATGAAAAGCTTAAGGTACTCAAAATGCCTCGGGGTTTCGCCAGATCCATAATACGTTTACAAGGATGAATTTTTTGATGTAATATTTTTACCACGCAATCTAAATGTAATTATACTGGCCTAGACATAGAGCTTTTTCTGGAAAATGTTATTGTTCTTTTTTTTGTTTGTAATTGTAAATGTAGTGTTTTTTCGCGCCTGTATTATGCAACACTCTATTATTGTGTATGCCCGGCTACAGGCACTCGGTCTAGTTTTAAAACGCACGAAAATCTGCGAGTGTAATGATAAATAAAATGTTATAACAATTTTTTAATGATATATATAAAAAAAATTATCCTACTTAGTGCCGATAAGAAAGATTTCATTAGTGAGTGATGGCTAACGTAGAACCAGAATTCAAAATAATAAATTAATAAATAATAATAAATTGGAAAAGTTGATATTTGTCAAATATTTCTAAAAGCTTTATTAAGAATTTGGGTACATTTATTTAAAAAAAAAGTTTTTTTATAAGGATATTGGGCATACACAGTAGCCAGAATGTTGCAGTTTACAGACGCAAAAAGCACTACATTCACAATTACAAAAAATAAACAACAACAAAATTTTCTGGAAAAAGCTTTATGTCAAGGCAGGTCTAATTGCCTTTAGATTTATGTGGTAAAAATATTACATTAAACAATTCATCCTTGCAGACGTATTATGGACCTGGCGAAATCCCAAGTCGTTTACGCACCTTAAGGTTTCAAGTCGGAAAATATTGTATTTTTAACAAAATAGATGAATTTTCAACGAAATAATTGAATTTTCAAGCCAAAAAGACGAATTTATTTGCAGACAGTTGAATTTTTAACGAAAAAAGTTGAATTTTGAACAAAAAGTTCACTTTCAGCCAAGATAGATGAACTTTGGAATAAAAATGGTCAACTTGCAACCAAAAATGGAATAGTTATATTTAGAGTTACAAAAATTAATTTTCAACATAAAAAAAAAGATTTTCTAACAAAATAGTTGAATCTTCAACATATAAAATGAATTTTGAACAAATTAGTTCAACTTTGAACCAGTAGTTGAATTTTCGACCAAAAAATATGACTTTGAAAAAAAATAGTTTAATTTTCAAAAAAAGAATTAAATTTTCATCCAAAAGGGATGAATTATGAACCAAAAATATAATAGCATACTTTTCAACTAAAAGGAATGAAATAGTTGGACACCCTTATTGAGAACTACTAATTCAGGAATTTAAGCGAAGAAATGAGGAAAAGGGGAAGTTTCTTCAAAACATGAAGAAAAGGAATTTTTCAAGAAAGGGGAAGAGACGGTTAATATTGGAAGGAGTGTGAAATCAGCAATAGATAAATTTGATTTGCGGGTAATATTTTTGAAATAACACAGCTCCACACAAAAAATCGAGAAAATTACTGACTATGTCTATAATATGTTTTCGGGGTCGCTGATTCGTACTCAGCGACCTCGAAAACATCGGATATGACCACTTTTCATAGGTACGAATCATGTTTCAACTGAAATCAGCTATTTTCATGTTTTTTGAGGTTATGTACGAAATCTGATGTGATGGAGCCAAACGGACACCGAATATGGATTCAGCGACCCCGAAAACATACGATAGGCATAGTCAGACTCCAGGGGTAATTTTCTCGATTTTTTTTTGTGGAGCTGTGTAACCGGTCAGAATCAACTATCTATTCCATTTTTTTGGAAAGCTTCGCGAGTATGATTAAAAGTTCCTTTGGCTTCTTTTAGAACCACGCAATAAGGGAGTGAAAAGGGAGACATTGTGAACAAGAAAATAAAATCAAGAGTCCGGCTGACCAAACCTCGGGAGACGAGCGAAGACCTCGAAAATTGCAGAAGGGTCAGGGAGGGAACCACAGGCATTCGATGAGAATTTCTATCAAAGGAAAGGTACAAGCTTATCGTCTCGCAGAAGCCTAACGAGGTGGAATAAAGTCACTGAAGGGTGTAAGCTTCCTCTCCATCTACTATTTTATCTAGAAGATTCATTAATAAATAGCGGTACGCTCGATCAGCCGATAATTAAATCTCTGAAAAGCAAGTGAAGGCTTTCAAAGCATAAGGGCGTAAGTGCGAAAACTCGAATTTTAGATGAGTCACTAAAAGCTGTCTAGCTTTAATGCATTACATTTTTGTTAACAAAAAAATACTTTTGAGCTATTACTTAGCTCTAGTGAACCATGAAAGGAAGATCCTGAAAGAAGCGCCTTCAAGAACATCCCTTGTCAATGGTGCAGCGCGCCCTCAAAAACGAAAAGATTGACGCACAGAGTTGCATAACTTTTTGATTTTTTTATTAAAGAAAAAGACAGAGTGCTTTCAAGCTATTAGCTTTATTGAATCCGTGAAAAGAAGAGGCAAAAAGAATTAATCACTTCAAAAACAAAAATACCAGACCTGGACTTTGACCCACTTATAAATCGAACTGGACCAGAATATTCCACAGAGACATGGGTTAGTTCGAAATAATTAGTTTAAGCCAATAAGTAATCATTTCCAAAATTTGGCACTTACGTACTTATGCTCCGGGACCTTTCAAGTATATCAATATAAAAAATCTTAGATTTTAATCATAAGGTTTTGACATTTGAAGGTCAAATATGATTGAATGAGAAACTACAAGATGCCAAAGGAAGATACAGAAGACTTACATAACGCAGTCATTAAAAGAGATTCTATAGCTGGCACAAGCAGAAGCCATTTTAATTATTATGATGCATATATTGAGCCCCGAACAAAAAAAAACTGGGTGTCAGAAACGCTGCAGGTACTGTGTAAAATGGGGTAATGTCCAGTTGGGTAACTGGTGAAGCGGTAAACTCGCCATGGCGAATCAAAGCTAGGAAAAGCTGTAAAAGGGGTATTTTTACACTTCGGGGTTACTGCTCAAGATTGGAGAGAGCTGGAATAAGGATATTTTTCACTTGGGGGTTAGTACTCATGGCTAGGGAGAACTGGAAAAGGGGTATTTTTACTTGGGGGTTAGTGCTCAAGGCTAGAGGAGTTGGAAAAGGGGTATTTTTACTTGAAGGTTATTGATTAAGGCTAGAAGAGTTGGAAAATGGGTATTTTTACAATTGGGGGTTATGCCCAAGGCTAGGAAAAGCTGGAAAAGTGGAATTTTCATAATTGTGGGTTATTGCTAAAGCCTAGGAAGAGCTGTAAAAGGGATATTTTACACTTCGGGTTAGTATTGAAGGAAAGGGAGAGCTGGAAAGTTTTTTTTTTACATTTGGGGGTTATAGTTAGAAAAAGGGTATTTTTTGCTTGGGGGGGTTAGTGTTCAAGGCCAAAAAGAGCTGGAAAAGTGGTATTTTCACAATTGGTGGTTATGCTCAAAGCTAGGAAAAGCTGGAAAAGTGGTATTTTTACACTTCGGGGTTAATGCTCAAGATTAGAGAGATCTGGAAAAAGGATATTTTTACACTTGGGGGTTAGTGCTCTTGGCTAAAGTGCTGAAAATGAGGTACTTTCCCACTTGCGGGCTAGTGCTCAAGGCTTGGGAGAACTGGAAAAGGGGTATTTTTAGTTGGGGGTTAGTGCTCAAGGCTTGAGGAGTTGGAAAAGGGATATTTTTACAATTGTGGGTTATGATCAATGCTAGGGAGTGCTGAAAAAGGGGTATTTTTACAATTGTGGGTTAGTGCTAAGGCCTAGGGTGGGCTGTAAAAGGGATATTTTACACTTGGGGGTTAGTGTTGAAGACAGGGGAGAGCTGGAAAAGGTTTTTATCACACTTGCTGGAAAAGGTTTTTTTACACTTGGGGATCAGTGTTAGAAAAGGGGTATTTTTTGCTTGGAAGTTAGTGCTCAAGGTTACGGAGTGCTAGAAGAAGGGTATATTTACAATTGGGGGTTAGTATCGAAGGCCAACGAGAGCCTGAAAAGTGGTATTTTCACAATTGAGGGTTATGCTCAAGGCTAGGGAGTGCTGGAAGAGGGATATTTTGACACTTGGGGGTTGGTGCCCAACGCTAGAGAAGCTGGCAAAGGGTTTTTTTTTACACTTGGAGTTAGTGTTCTGGGCTAGGGGGAGCTGGAAATGATGTATTTTTTACAATTAGGGGTTATGCTCAATGGTACGAAGTGCTGAAAAGGGGGTATTTTTACAATGGTAGGTTAGTGCTAAAGCCTAGGGAGAGCTGTAAAAGGGATATGTTACATTTGGGGGTTAGTGCTGAAGGCAAGGGAGAGCTGGAAAAAGTTCTTTTTTACACTCGGGGGTTAATGTTAGAAAAGGGGTATGTTTTTGCTTGATGGTTAGTGCTCAAAGTTAGGGAGTGCTGGAAGAAAGGTATATTTACAATTGGGGGTTAGTGTCCAAAGCCGGAGAGAGCTAGAAAAGTGGTATTTTCACAATTAGTGGTTATGCTCAAGACTAGGGAGTGCTGGAAGAGGGTTATGTTTATATTTAGGAGTTGGTGCCCAAGGCCAAAGAGAGCTGGAAGAGTATCCTTTTCACAACTGAAGGTTATGCTCAAAGCTAGGGAGTGCTGGAAGAGGTGTATTTTTACCATTAGAGCTGGCAAAGGTTTTTTTACTTAGGGGTTAGTACTCAAGGCTAGAGAAAGCTCAAAAAGGGGTGTTTTTATGCCTGGTTGTTGGTGCTCAATGCTCGAAGAGCTGGAAAAAAGGTTACTTTTAAACTGGGTGGTTAGTGTTCAAGGCTAGGCAGAGCTGAAAAAGTGGTACTCTTACAATTGGGGATTATGCTTGGGGGTTACACTTGGGGGGTTTATATTCCAGGCTAGGCGAACTGGAAAGGGGTGTTTTTAAACTTGGGGTTAGTGCTCAAAGCTAACCAGAGCTGGAAAAGGGATATTTTCACACTTGGGGACTTGTGCTTAATAATAGAGTAGCAGAAAAAGGGGTATATTCACACTTGGGTGTTAGTGCGCAAGGCTAGATCAGCTGGAAAGGGGGTATTTTCACACTTGGGGGGGTTAGTGCTCAAGGCTAAGCAGATCTGTAAAAGGGGTATTATCATACTTGAACATTATTGCTCAAGGCTGGAGGAGCTGGAAAAGGGGTATTTTCACTCTTGGTGGTTAGACTCAAGGCTAGAGGAGCTGGAAAAAGGGTATACTCACACTTGGGGGTTATTGCTCTAGGCTAAGGAGAGCTGGAAAGGGTTGTTTTTAAACATGGGGTTAGTGCTCAAGGCTAGACGAGCTGGAAAAGGGGTACTTTCCCACTTGAGGGTTAGTGCTCAAGGCTAGGGAGAGCTGAAAAAGAAGTGTTTTTACACTTGGGGTTAGTGTTGAAGGCTAGAGGAGCTGGAAAAGGGATATTTTCACACTTGGGGGTTTGTGCTCAAGGCTAGGGAGAGCTGGAAAAGGGATGTTTCTACACTTGAGGTTAGTTCTCAAGGCTAGAGGAGCTGAAAAAAGGGGTATTTTCACACTTGGTGGTTAGTGTTCAAGGCTAGGGAGACCTGGAAAAGGGGCGTTATTACAGAGAAGTGTCTTTTCATCGCAATATTATTCAAGTTGAAATGATTAAAAAGAATGCCTGAGGGAAAATACAAAAAAGGGAAGTTAGCTAAGGGCGTAACTTGGAAGTCAGGTTGGAATTCATAAATCGTTGGGGGTGTCCCGCTGCGTTTTTCTAGTGCCTTCTGCTCTTTCGTCTTTTGCTCCTTCCACCTTTTCGTTGGTGGAAGTCAATGTTGGAACTTTGAGGACCTTAATCATATGGGCCTCCAAGCTGCGGCCATAAATATCGTCGATGCAGGCTCAGGTTGGCTTCAATCCAACTTGCTTTAACCCCCGCTTAGCTATCGTGGACGGGGGCCACCGTTCCACATTTAGCAATTTCTGCCTTTACGCTTGACTCCACCCTTCCTTCGTCTTCTCCACACTTAAGAATGTGCTATCTTACGTAATACGCGATTATCCGCATACTTCAGCCAATATTTTCATCTCATAAATATACAACAAAAATGAAACATCTGCTCAGACTGATCTAATCTCACACTCAACTTATGAAACGACCTACAAATTAAATAAGAATCAAAATAGCTGCTTCAGGGTGTCTACTAGAGTGGCCCGAAACTACAAAAATTTTTTAAATGGTCCTTCGGTGTCGCAATGAGGTGAACAAATTTTTATTTTAAATATTATGAAAATATTTTTTTTATGTACCGTAGCACTGCGGTTCAAGAATGGATTTTCAGGGACAAATTAAGCTGTTGGTCGGAATTCTCAACCGATTAACTTTTTCTTTTTTTTTTAAATTACTGAGATTAAAATTCCTAACATACTTAAGGTTGCTGATTTTTGATAACGTTACTGAAAATTAATGTAAAATTGTTTAAAATGCATTAAAATTGCTCTAAAAGTAATTATTAATTAAATAATTAGCGATTGAAACATATTATGTAATAGTCTAAATCAGTTCATTCTCACCACAATGTTGCAAATTTTTTACGTCAGTTATGGCCAAAACTTACCTGAAACAAAAAAGAAATAATCCATTAAAAATTTGCGTTTAATACATAAATATGATTAAATTTAGCAATGCTATAGAATTCCGAAGAATTCCTGGTTAATTCCAAAAAGGATACTTTTTAACAAAATTGTTTAATTTTCAACACAGTACATTAATTTTTCACTGAATTTTCAACCAAGAAGATTAATTTTTTACTGGAAAATTCAAATTTTTAACCAAATAGTTGAATTTTCAATTAAAAAATGTAAATTTGAAACCAAAAAATGGAATAGTTACATTTTCAATTCAAAGCATTAATTTTTACAAAAAAAAACAAACAAATTTGCAATAACATTCTTAAATTTTCAACCAAAGAAACGAATTTTTAACAAAATGGTTCAACTTTTAACCGAGTAGTTGAATCTTCAAGCAAAAAAGACAAATTTGTAACAAAATATTTGCATTTTCAAACAAATAGTTGAAGTTTCAACTACAAAAGATAAATTTTCAGCGAAAAATGGAATAGTTTAATTTTCAGCTGAAAAAATTAAGTTTCAACCAAAAAGAAAATGAATTTTAAAAATGTATTATAATTAAATTTGATACCAAAATAGTCCAAAAAGCACGACTTTTCAACACAACAGTTGAACTTTCAACCGAACAATTACTTTTACACCAAATCGTTGAATTTTCTACAAATTTTCAACAAAAGAGTTTAAAACTATTTGGATTAAGTATGTAAATTACTGCGGATTACCTGGATTGCTCTGGATTAAAAGTTAATTACTTGGATGATATAAATTACTTCCAATTTCGGATTACAAGTGGATTACCCTGGATTACAAATGAATCACCTGAATTACTCTGGATTACTGCAGATTACAAGTGGATTACTCCGAATTAGAACTGGATTACTTCATATTATAAGTGGATTACAAGTGGATTATGCCGGGTTACAAATGGATTACCTCGAATCAGAACTGGATAATTTCATATTAAAAGTGGATTACGCCGGGTTACAAATGGATTACTCCGAATTACTTGAATTGTCCCACATTTCAAGTGAATTACCCTGGACTATAGGTGGATTTCTCTGGATTACAAGTGTATTACTCTTGATTAAAAGTGGATTACGCAGGATTAAAAGTGGATTACCTAGATAAAAAGTGGATTACTTGGATAAAAAGTGGAATACTTGGATTAAACGTGGATTACTCTGGATTATATTTGGATTACTCTGGATTAAAAGTTGGTTACCTGAATTAAAATTGGATTACCTTGGATTAAAAGTGGATTACTCTTCATTACAAGGGGATCGCCCGAATTATATCAATCCGAAAATAGAGCTGGAATACCCCCATTCAAGAAGTGGATTATTTGAATTATAAATGGATTACTACGAATTATTCGAATTACCCCACATTGCAAGTGGATTATCCTAGATTATAAATGGATTACGCTAGATTACAAGTGGATTATCCGAATTATTCTGGTTCACTCAAGATAACAAGTGGATTACTCCGAATAAGACCTGAATTACTTCATACTAGAAGTGGATTACAAGTGGATTACTCCGAATTAGAATTGAATTACTTCATATTAAAAGTGGAGTACTCCGGATAATTCGAAGTACCCTGCATTAAAAGTGGATTAGGTCAGATTACAAGTGGATTACTCCGGTTCTTTGAATTATCCCGTCTTTGTAGTGGATTACCCTGGATTGTAGGTGGATTACGCTGGATTACAAGTGGATTATCCGAATTACTCTGGATTACTCCAGTTAACAAGTGGATTACTCCGAATAGGATTGGATTACTCCGAATAAGATCTGGATTACTTTGATTAAGATTTGGATTACTCGGATTAAGATCTGGATTATTCCAAATCACTGCGGATAACAAATGGATTACCCTGAATTGTAGGTAGATTACGCTGGATTACAAGTGTATTACCTGAATTACTCTGGAATATTTCAGATTACAAGTGGATCACTCCGAATTAGAACTGTATTACTTCATATTAGAAGTGGATTACTCTGGATAATTCAAATTACCCTGCATTAAAAGTGGATTACGCCAGATTAAAAATGGATTACTCCGAATTACCGCGTCTTTGAAGTGGATTACCCTGGATTGTAGTGGATTACCCTGAATTACAAGTGGATTGTCTGAATTTTTCTGGATTACTCCAGATAACAAGTGGATTACTTTGAACGAGATCTGGATTACTCCACACTAAAAGTGGATTGCCTGAATTATTCCAAATTACTGCAAGTTACAAGTGGATTGCTCTAGATGTTAGGTGGATTACGCTGAATTACAAGTGTATTACCTGAATTACCCTGGAATATTCCAGATTACAAGTGGATCACCCTAGCGTTAAAGTGGATTACGCAAGATTAGAAATGGATTACTCCGAATCACTTGAATTACTCCACCTTTGAAGTGGATTTCCCTGGATTGAAGGTGGATTACGCTGAATTACAAGTGGATTATCCGAATTACGCTGGATTACTCCAGATAACAAGTGAATTACTCCAGATAACAAGTGGATTACTTCGAACGCGATCTGGATTACTCAAGACTAAAAGTGGATTACAATTGGATTACAAATGGATTACGTGGATAACAAGTGGATTATCCGAATTATGTTGTATCAATCAAGATAACAAGTGGATTACTGCGAATAGGATCTGGGTTACTCCGCTAAAATCTGGATTACTCCGATTAAGATCTGGATTACTTCAAATTACTAAGGATTACCCTGAATTGCAAGTGGATTACGCTGGATTATAAGTGTACTACCTAAATTACTCCGGAATATTCCAGATTACAAGTGGATCACTTCGAATGAGAACTGTATTACTTCATATTAGAAGTGGATTACTCCGGATAATCCGAATTAACCTGCATTAAAAGTGGATTACGCCAGATTACAAATGGAGTACTCCGAATTATCTGAATTGCCGCGTCTTTGAAGTGGATTACCCTGGATTGTAGGTGGATTACGGCGAATTAGAAGTGTATTATCCGATTACTTTGGATTACTCCAGATAATAAGTGGATTACTCCAGATAACAAGTGGATTACTCCAGATAACAAGTGGGTTACTCCAGATAACAAGTGGATTACTTCGAACGAGATCTAGATTACTCCATACTAAAATTGGATTACAATTGGATTACCTGAATCATTCCAAATTACTGCGGATTACAAGTGGATTGCCCGAATTATTCCAAATTACCGTGGATTACAAGTGAATTGCTCCGAGTTAGAACTGTATTTCTTCATATTAGGAATGGATTACTCCCGATAACTTGGATTACTCCCGATAACTTGGATTACTCCCGATAATTGGATTACTCCCGATAACTTGAATTACCAAAATACAAATTCCACCGAAAAAGCAGGGACAACAAAAGAAAACAAAAAAGAAGGAAAAAATCTCCGATTCGTGGATATTGAACTTTGTAAAATTAATATCAGAAGCCGCCGAAAGTGTTTGTAAAATCCTGGAATTCGCCGACGCGCATTTTCAGCTTGCAGCTTCATTACACACCGGAATTTTTCATTAATACAGACAATTAATTTCTGTATAAAATACCTATAATTGAACTATTCCGGAAATGCAAGAGCAATAGGGAATACATTTTTTAATTTAAAAATGACAAAGGGATAAACGAGCCATCTCTGAAAAATGCAGAGGAAACGAATGCAATTTTGCCTGTTCGTTCATTCTATTTCGTAGTCAAATTACGCCGGCAATAAATCTCCGTATGCGTTGGTCTGATGATTTATAGTCGACGTATGCAGTATACACTGTGGTTTATTTTTTGGAACTTTTTTACAGGTCGGAGAAGAGTGTTTTTTGTGAGTGGCCGCCTTCAAGGAGGAGGAGGAGGAGGAGGTGGAGAAGGGGGTCAGGAGGAGGGGAGAGGAAACGTGCCACGTCTGGCTGCAATCCTTAACGTGTTCTTTTTTCTTGTTTCCTGTTCCTTTTCGGTCGGTGAAGGAGGAGGGAGGAGGAGGCTCGTGTCCTTGACCATGGGCGGCACGTGACCACCGATACCACACAGACATTACGTCACCCATATGGCTGCAACCTTAACTTACTAAACGTGATTCCAAACCACGGAAATAGTGTAGTCGCAGTGTCTCAACTGAGACAACTTTGTCCTTCGCGCCACCATTAATTTTCTGGTGAGTCTCCGCA
The DNA here is from genome assembly GCA_011634705.1 of Andricus grossulariae. NCBI lineage: Eukaryota > Metazoa > Arthropoda > Insecta > Hymenoptera > Cynipidae > Andricus > Andricus grossulariae. Next base: position 21,142 of record JAABKJ010000454.1, on the reverse strand, counting down.
AGGTCATTAATGTTTCTTTAGGAGGAAAATTCGGTCGAGAACTCGGTTCATCAACAATTATTCTTACATAAGGATTTATTTATAGCAGGCTTCACAGTCTTTTCCCTATTCCCCTTTTTCTCGTTTTTTCTCTCACTTTAAATGCAAACTGAATTAATAGAACCCAATAAGGGGATAACATTGAGTACATTTCAGAATTCACACTCTTTCCCCTATTTCCCATTTTTTAAAAAGAATTCCTCTTTTTTAGGGCTGCGTAGTTTTGGGCAGAAATGGGAGGGGAAATTATGGGAGAGGAAGTAGAGGTAGCAAGGAAAAATTGTGGAGGGGAAGAAGGAGAAGTGAGGGACAATGTGTGGAGGGAATGTAGAAGTAAGAGAAAATGAGGGGAGGTGAAATTATAGAAAATAATCCTTAGGGTATGTGAGGGAAATTATGGAGGGGAAGTGAGTGTAAGTGAGGGGAAGTAGGAAAAATGATTAGAAATTCGGGTGAGTAGAGGAGGGGAATTAAGGGCTGAGGAAGGGAAGAAGGCGAAGGGGAATGTTAGCCGGGGAAGTGATGAGAGGGGGAAGTAGTGGAGGAAGAACTTGGGGTATTTTCCCATTATTTAAAAGAATTCCCATTTTTTAGAGCTGCGTAATCCCAGGCAAAAATGAACAGAAACCGTTTAAGTTTCGATCAGGTGTCTGCCCGTCCTTCATCGTACTTTTTCCAAGAAGGGGAAGTGAGAGGATGTGAGGAGAAATTATGGGAGAGGAAGTAGAGGTAGCAAGGAAAAATTGTGGAGGGGAAGAAGGGGAAGTGAGGGACAATGAGTGGAGAGAATCTAGAAGTGAGAGAAAATAAGGAAAGAGGAAATTATGAAATAATGGTTAGGGTGAGTGATGGAAATTAAAGAGGGGAAGTAGGGGAAGTGAGTGTAAGTGGGGGGAAGTAAAATAATGATTAAAACTGAGGATGAGTAGAGGAGGGGAATTGAGGGCTGAGGAAGGGAAGAAGGCGAAGAGGAGTGTTAGTCGGGGAAGTGAGGAGAGGGGGAAGTATTGGAGGAAGAATTTGGGGTCTTTTCTCATTTTTTAAAAGAATTCCTGTTTTTTAGAGCTGCGTAATCCCCCGCAAAAATTGGCAGAAACCGTTTAAGTTTCGGTCAGGTGTCTGTCCGTGCTTCTATCGTACTTTTTCCAAGAAGGGGATGTGGGAGGATGTGAGAGGAAATTATGAGAGAGGAAGTAGGGGTAGCAAGGAGAAATTTGGGGGCAAGTAGGGAAAGTGAGGGGCAATGAGTGGAGAGAATGTAGAAGTAAGAGAAAATGTGGGGAGGGAAAATTATGGGAAATAATGTTTAGGGTAAGTGAGGAGAAGAAGGAAAAATGATTAGAAATTCGGGTGAGTAGAGGAGGGGAATTGAGGGCTGGGGAAGGGAAGAAGGCGAAGGGGAGTGTTAGCCGAGGAAGTGAGGAGAGGGGGAAGTAGTGGAGGAAGAACTTGGGGAAGGAAGGAAAATGAAGATTGAAGTGTTGGGTAGGAATCAGTGGGAGTAACGGAGATACAGTATGGGAGGGGGAGCTTTGAACGACTTATTTACGTCTTAATATGCTACGAAACCTTTTTTCTAGGAAAACCCCGATTTAGTAATAGCGTCGGGAGTTGCATGCAAATAGCCTTGTTACTAAAACGGGGGAATCGAAACGTAAACAGCCAGGGCCGCCTGTAGCGTTTCCAACAGGAATGCACAATATTGCGCAATAGACAGACTGAGGACTCGCACACTGCGGCCTTTCCGAGGCTAAATTTTTCAACCAAAAAATAGAATTATTTCATTTTTTTTTAAATCTGATCTTTTCTATTTTGAAATTCAACTATTTTTTTTTGAAAATATGTTTTTTTTTTGTTTGAATTCAACTTTTTTTATTTCAAATTGAAATTATTTCTGTTAAAAATATCGACTATTAAATGCTTCGTTGCGAAATCATATTCTTTTTTTTTTTATTGCAAATTCATCATTTTAGGTGAAAATTCATATTTTTGGGTTGAAGATTCAACTATTTTGTAGGAATTTTTTTTTTGGCTTGCAAAATCAACCCTTTGATAAAAGTCAAGCTATTTGGTTAAAAAAAAAAGTTTTTTGTTGAAAATTAATATTATTGGTTGAAAATTCATCTATTGTTTGAAATTGTAACTATTTGGTAGAAAATTAACTTTTTTGTTGAAAATTAATATTTTCGCATTAAAAATTCATCTGTTTTATAGATGATTCGTCTTTTTGGCTTCAAAAAAATTGACAAACTGGGTAGATTTTGGAAAAAAAATCAGAAATTATTTTTTTTCTCCTAAAAACAAAAAAATAATAAAATTAGAAATAATGGCAAATCAACTATATTTTTACTTGTTATTCCTGAAAATTTTATGAAAAAAAGATGGGGTTTTTGAGAAATTTTGAAACAGTTGAATATAATCAAAGCGGATAAATTTTCAAGAAAATAATTAGATTTTCCATCAAAATAGTTGAATTTTTAAACCAAAAATATGAATTTTCATAAAAAAAGTTAAGTTTCAAGGAAAAAGATGAATTCATAAACAAAAAGGATTAAAATTCAACCAAACTTTCCATCAAAATAGACGAAAGTTCAATAAAATAGTTGAATTTGTCGAGAATTCATCATTTTTTGTTGAAAATTAAACTATTTTGTTGAAAATTCGCATTTTTGGTTCAAAATTAATATTTTTGAATGAAAATTTAACCATTCTACTCGAAGATTTATACTTTAGTTGAAAATTCATCTCTTTGGTTAAAAATTCAACTATTTTTTTGAAAATTCTTTTTTTTTTGGTTGAAAATTAATTTGTTCGTGTGATATTCCGATTTTTAAAATAGTTTTGTATTGCTAATATGTATATTTTCAGTATGATTTTTCTATTTTATTGAACAATTTTTATTTTTTAAAAGAGCTGTTTCCTAAAAAATACACACACACACACACACATATATATATATAACGAGAAACCTCAATTCGAAAAGCCTCGAAATTTAAGCGCCTTGAATTTGGAAGGCCATCAGCATTCCCTGATTCAATAAGACCTGAATTAGTCAAATTACTCTGCAATATTCATGAGAAATTTCAAACTCGACTGCAGAATTAGGATTATTATGTCAAACTAGTTTTACTGCTTATAGGAAAAAACGAATAATTAATATATTTTATTTAACCATGAATCCATTTACTGTTCACATTGATATTCTAATTGTGCTTATTTATAAACTTTAAAAGAATAACAGGCCTTCGAATCACTTTCGAAATAAAAAATAGTGTCAAAAATGTGAAAATTCGACTTTTTGGTAGAAAATAAATTTTGTTAGTTAAAAATGCCACTGTTTGTTTGAAAATTAATATATTTTTGTTGCGGACTAAACTACTTTCTTAAAAGTTAATTTTTTAGGTTGAAGATTCGTAATTTTAGTTGAAAACTTTTTTTTTTGCTTTAGAATTAATTTTTTAACAGAAAATTTAATATACATTTAATATACATTAATTTTCTTGAAAAGATTTTATTTCTCTATTATTATTCACACCAAAATGACTATTTGAAAAACAGATTTTCTCTTTTTTGGCTTCCCTAGACATTTTTTTGTTTGAATTAACTTTTTTGTTGAAAATTCATTTTTTTGGTTAAAGATTCATGATTTTAGTTGAAAATTCAACTTATTAGTTAAAAATTCAACTGTTTATTTAAAAGTTGTTGAAAGTTGAAGTAATTTGTTAAAAATTCATTTTTTGTTGTTGAAGATTCATCATCAATTGAAATTTCATCATAATGAGTAGAAAATTCAACTATTTGGTTGAAAATTAACTTTTTTGTTGGAAATTAATATTTTTTGGTAAAAATGTAGAAAGTTTGTCTTTCTGGTTTTAAAGTTCAAAAATTTGGTTGAAAATTAACTGTTTTTTGAAAATTGATATTTTGGGGTTGAAAATTCAACTGGTTTGTAGCAAATTCGTCTTTTAGCTTTAAAAATCAACAATTTTTAATTAACTATCCCATTTTTTATTGAAAATTTCACTAATAAATTTTCCATTGCGAATTTATCTTTTTTGGTTGAAAATTCAACTAGTTGGCTGAAAGCTAAACTACTTTCTTCAAAATTCATTTTATTCGTTGAAGACTTAACTATTTTGCTGAAAATTAGTCTTTTTTGGTAGAAAATTCAACTATTTAGAAGAAAGTTGACCTTATTTGTTAAAAATTAATTTTATTAGTTTTTCCACTGGTTAAAAATTGACATTTGGATAAAAATTCAAAAGTTGAACTACTTTCTTAAAAAATAATTTCTTTTTTGAAGATTATTAATTTTTTTAGCATAAATTTCAGGATAGAAAATACAGCTATTTGATTGGAAGCTTTTTTGTTGGAAATTCATACTTTATGGTAAAAATTTAGATTGTAAAATGTAAATGTAAAATAAATTTGGCTAGAATATTTAAACATTTGATAAAAATTAAATTTCTTTTGAAAATTGATATATTTGGGTCGAAAATTCAACTGTTTTATAAAAAACTTTGTTAGGAATTTTTTTTTATTATTTGGTTAAAATTCAATTATTTTGTCGAAAATTCTTCTCCTTCTGTAGAAACTTAATCTTTTTTTGTTAAAAATGGAACCAAAAAATCATATTCATTTTTTTATTGCTAATTATTATCATGTTAGTAGAAAATTTAGTAGTAATAAACTACTTGGTTCAAAATGAACTTTTTTGATAAAACTTAATATTTTTGCTTGAAAACTCAACTATTTTGATAAAAATTAAATTATTTGGTAGAAAATTAACTTTTTGTTCAAAAATCGTACTTCGTGGATTGAAAATTCAACTACTTGGTTAAAAATTGAACTAATTTGTTAAAAAATTATTTTTTGTTGTTGTTAAAAATTCATTTCTATACCTAAAATTTTAACTTTTGCATTTCTGATTAGAAATGTATCCTTTATAAGAAAAAAAAACTATTCAGTAGAAAATTAAAGTATTTTGTTGACAATCCGACTTCTTTTTGGTAAAAAATCCATTTTTTGTTTGTTAAAAATGAATTCGGTTAAACACAACTGTTTTTTATTTTAAATTAAAATATTTATTTGTTGAAATATCAACTATTACATCTTTCGTTTCCTATTAGAAATTACGCTAACAACGTTAACGTTTTTGTTGAAAATTAATATTTCTGGTTGAAAATTCAACTATTTTTATGAAAATTTAACTATTTGATAGGAAATTAATTTTTTTGGTTGAAAGATCGTGCTTTTGGTTGAAAACTGAACTAATTTAACCAAAATACATTTTTTTGTTAAAAATTCATTTTTTTATTTTAGAATTCGTCTTTTTGGTTTAAACTTAATCTTTTATGCGAGTCAAAAATTCGTTTTTTCTTTGGTTCAAAATTAATTTTTTCAAGTGGAAACTTAACTTTTTTGTTTAGAATTCAACCGATTGGTTTTAAATTAACTTTTTGGTTGATAATTCATATTGTCGGATTGAAAATTAAACTTTTTTTTATAGAAAATCAGTCTTTTTGGGTTGAAAATTTAACAATTTGGCATCAACTCAACTATTTGATACAAAATTACACCGTTTTATAGAAAATTCTTTTTTTTTATTGAGAATTATTTCTCCTCAATAAAATTTGGATTTGACATCACATACATTGTTTAAACTGGTTAGTGAAAAATTGATGTAATTTGTTGAAAATTCGTCCTTTTTTGGTAGAAAATTAATCTTCTTCGTAGAAAATTCAAATATTTGGCTAAGAATTTATTTTGTGAAAAATTGGTATTTTTGGTAAAACATGAATCTTCTTGGTTGAAAATTTAACTATTCTGGTTTGTTGGTTAAAAAGGAAATTTTTCGTTGAAAACTAAACTTTTAGGGTAGAAAAATTAACTTTTTTCTAGAAAACCCTCGGCTTTTTGGCTTGATAAATCAAATATTTAGTTAGAAATTCAACAATTGGTTGAAAATGAATTTTTTCTTTTACAATTCATCTACCTTGGTTCAAAATTAATTTTTTTTTAAATTGAAAACTTAACTATTTAATTTTTTGTTAAAAATATATCTTTTTTGGTAGACAATTAATTTTCTTGGTTGAAAATTCACGTTTTTGGTTGAGAATCCATCTTTTTGTAAATTCAACTGTTTTTGATAAAGAATTAAAATCTTTTTTTTTTTTTTTGAAATATTAACTATCACATTTTTCATTGAAAATTCATCTTTATCGGATTACATTTTTTGAAAATTCACATTTTTGGTCCAGAGTCTGACTTTTTTTGGATAAATTCAATGTTTTTAATTTAAAATAAAAATATTTTTTTGTTTTTGTTGTTGAAATATCAACTATTACATTTTTTGTTGAGAATTCATATTTTTTATTGAAAATTCAACTACCTGGTTGAAGGTTGACCTACTTTGTTGAAAATTCATTTTATTAGTTGAAGAATTATTTTCTTGGTTGAAAATTCGTTTTTTGTTGGTTGAAAATAATTTTTTTTCAACTGTAAATTTAATTATTCCCTTTTTGTTTAAAAATTGATCTTTTTTGACTGAAAATTCGTGTATTTTGCTAAAAATTCTTTTTTTTGTAGAAAATTGATCTTTTGGTTTGAAAGTTTTTCTTTTTGGATAAAAAATCAACCACTTGGTTGAAAATTGACCTCCTTTATTAAAAATCAATTCTTTTTGTTGAATACGAAGATTCAACTATTTAGTTAAAATCTTCACTAGTTTGTTATAAATTCGTTTTTTATTGGTTGAAAATTATATATTTTTTTTACTGAAAATGTAAGGACTCCATTTTTGGTTAAAAATTGATCTTTTATTATTTATTATATTTAAATTTATGGTTCAGGATTAATCTCTTTAGGCTGCAAATTTGATTATTTTCTTTAAAATTCAACTATTTTGTTAAAAATCTTTTTTTTTTGTGTTGAAAATTCAACTGTTTTATTGATCATTCGTCTTTTTGGATATAAAATTCGTCCTATTGGATTGAAAATTCATTTTTTGATAAGAGTCATCTTTTTTGGTTTAAAGTTAATTTTACTAAATTGAAAAATATACTATTATATTTTCAGTTTAAAATGTATCTCTTTTTTTAAAGAATTTAATTATTTGTTTAAAAATTAAACTACTTTTTGAATGTTGAGGCCTAGCGGAAAATTCCATGAACCAGGGTCTTTGGTGTATTTTTGTCGAAATAGCGAGTCCGGGACCTGGAATTAATTGAAAATATATATATTTCATAAAAATCTTGATAAAAATGTTATTTGGTGCGAGCAACAAAATGTTTATGGTGATGAGAAACTTTTAAAAGAGCTCTAAGCTAATAATGTTCTTTATAATCCTAGGGAAGTAAGAAACTTTTTAGTAGGTAATATCGCCAAGCTCATTTTCTCAGTAGAGGCACAAGATTAATGAAATTAGTACCTTTCTGCGTTATTTCATTAACTACTGAACCTCTCCCAATATTAGCGAGAACCAAGGGACGGATATTTTCCACTGGGGTTTACAGTTTTAGTCGGAAAATGGCCTCGTTTTTCTTTCACAGTTGGCAGCACTTGCCAATTTCAGGGTTAACGCAATTCACTCAGGTTTCGAATCGACCGGATTAGAGTGCAGGGTCCTGCGCAGAACTTCCGGTTTATGGAAGCACCTACCATGTGGATGTGCATTGGAAAAAAAAAGAGATAGAAAAAAAGAGATGGAAAAAAAAAGAAAAATAAAGAAAAATGGTTCGATAGCCAGGACGATGTAGTTCAGTCCTGCAGGTGGGTTTTCAATCGAAAGAATTGAATTGTTCAATCAAATCGATTAACTATGAGGTTCCTTCGGAGGGAACCCCTCACCGAGTCCCTCACGCAACTCTAAATGATAAGCTCAGTACTTCGTTTTTTATTTATCCTTATTTATTGTTATTTCGGGCCTCGGACTCACTTTAGAGATAAAAAATAGTGTAAATAGTGTCAAAAATTAACAAAAAAAGTGTCAAAATAGTGTCATGAAGTTTTTCGAGTATTAAAAATGAAGTTTCATGTTCATTTAAAATGTTTTTCTTTAGACTATAAACATAAAATGATCAAACTATTTTTAGTTTAAAGCTCATTCTTCTCGGTTGAAAAGTCTACCATTAAATTTTTCGTTAAGAGTTTCTAGTTTTTATTTACAAATGTTATTATTTGGTTCAAAATTGAATTTCTTTGTTGAAAATTCAACAGTTTTTTTGAAGTCATACTTCTTGGTTGAAAATTCAACGGTTTGATTAAAATATTATTTCCTTCTTGAATACATATTTTAAAATTGAAACTTCAACTATTTTATTGATCATTAAAATATTTTGTTGAACATTGTCTTTTTGGTTTGATAATGTATATCTTTTTGTAGAAATTTAATCTTTTTTGGTTAAAAATGTAACTGTCCGGTTAAAAATTGTGATATGTTTCGGTTGAAAATTAACTTTTTTGTTGAAAATATACATTTCCGGGTTGAAAATTAAACTGATGTGTAAAAAATTCGTATTTTCGGATGGAAAATTCAACTACTTGGTCGAAAATTTATGTATTTTGTTGAAAATTCGTATTTTTCGGAAGAAAATCGATTTTTTGGTTAAAAATCAAATTTTTTAGTTGAAAATGATAATAATAATTTTAGATGATGATTCAAGTATTTTATTAAAAATTTGTTTTTGTTGGTTAAATCCAAATGTTTCTCATCTTGAATTAAAATCTGTCTTTTTTTTTTAATATCAACTATTATATTTTTCGTTGAAAGTTCATCTTTTTAGATTGAAAATTCAACTGCTTGGTTGAAAGTTCAACTACTTTATTGCAAGTTCTTTTTTTGAAGAATTATAATTTTCTTTAAAAAACGTTCTTTTTTTTTGGTTAAAAATAATTTTTTTTAACTGAAAATTCAACTATTTTGTTGAAAATTCAACCGATTGGTTGGAAAATAACTTTTTTGTTGAAAGTTCATCTTTTTGGTTTGATAATGTATCTTTTTTGTAAAAATGTAATCTTTTTTGGTTAAAAATGCAACTGTCCGGTTAAAAGATGATCTGTTTCGGTTAAAAATTAACTTTTTTATTAAAAATTCACATTTTCGGGTTACAAATGAAACTTTGTTAAAAATTTGTCTCTGTTGGTTAAATCCAACTGTTTTTCATTTTGAATTAAAATCTGTTTTTCTTTCTTGAAATATCAACTATTACATTTTTCGTTGAAAATTCATCTTTTTAAATTAAAAATTCAACTCCTTGGTTGAAAGTTGAACTATTTTCTTAAAAATTCTTTTGATTATTGGTTGAAGATTTATAATTTTATTTAAAAATAGTTAAAGTAGTAAAAGAACTTTTTTGTTGAAAATTCATATTTTCGGGTTAAAAGTTGAACTGTTTTCTATAGAAAAATCGTCTTTTTGACTTACAAATTTCACAATTTGGTATAAAATTCAACTATTTCGTATGAAATTAAACAATTTTGTAGAAAAATCGTTTTTCTGATAGAAAATTAATTCTCCTCAATAAAAATTACACTGCATCATGTTTAGTTAAAAAATTATAATTTTTAGCTTAAAAATTCAACTATTTAGTTCCACATTTTTAGAAACGAAAAGAATACAGACTAAAAATTAATCAAATAAAATTTGGACCAACATCACATCCACTGTTTAAAATATTCAGTTAAAAATTTATGTAATTTGTTGAAAATTTTAATTTTTTGGTTGAAAATTGAACTATCTAATTAAAAATTAATGTATTTTGTTGAAAATTCGTATTTTTAAATAGAAAATCCATTTTTTTGTTGTTAAAAGTGCAATGTATGGTTTAAAATTAATGTATTTTAGTTAAGGCTTCAACAATTTTGTTGCAAATTTGTCTCTTTTATTATATTCAACTTTTTTATTTAACATTAAAATCTGTTGTGGTTTAAATATCAACTATTACATTTTTTGTTGAGAATTTGTCTCTTTGGCTTGAAGATTCAACTACTTGGTTGTAAGTTGAACTATTTTGTTAAAAACTAATGTTTTTGGTTGAAAATTCATCACTTTAGTTCAAAATTCTTGCAACCTTTTGGTTGAAAATTCATTTTTTTTGTCGAAAATTCGTGTTCTTAGTACACAATTAATCCTCTTGATTTAAAATTTAACTATATTTATTTTGTTAACAATTATTATTTTTTGGTAAAAAATTAATTTATCTGTTTGATAATGTTACTGTACGATTGAAAATTAATCTGTTTTAGTTGAGGTTTTTTAAGACATATTTTTAATAATACATGCAAAAGTTAAATTTTAAGAAAAAAAATGCATTTTCAACAAAATAGTTAAATTTTCAACCGAAAAGATGAACTAAAATGTTGAATTTTTCAACGAAAAAGACGAATTTGAAATAATTAAAGATTTTTCAGTCAAGAAAGAAAAAAGGTCAATCCAAATTCTTGAATTTTCAAGTATAAACATTTTTAACACAAAAGTTAATTTTCAACAAACATTCGCATATTTAACCCGAAAAATAAAAATTTGAAACCAAGAATATTAGTTTTCTAGAAAAAAAAAACAACTATTTTTCTACTAAAAAATATCAAGTTTCAACTAAATATATAAAAGTTACATTCTCAGTTTTAAAAAAATATTTCAAAATAGAAAAAATAAATGCTTAATAAAATACTTAGATTTTCTACCTTCAAAGATGAACTTTCAACTAAGTAGTCGGATTTCCAAACAAAAAAGATTAAACTTCACCAACAAAAATTAGCATTTTTAACCCAATACTTAAATTTTAAATAAAAACAAAATTAATTTTTAACCAAATAACAAAAAATAAAATAATTCATATTAAAAAAAACGAATTTTTAACAAAACAGTTAAATTTTAAACCAAACAGTTAAATTTGTAACCAGATAGATGGACTTGAATTCATTAAATTAAATTTTCAATTTAAATCAATTTTCAAACAAAAAAAACGACTTTTTTTACCAAATTGTTGAATTTTCAATTATATACAACAAATTTTAACATTTTTATAATTCCATTATTTTCCCCTGACCAATGTTTCATTTTCTCTGACCATTAATATTCAAAAACCAGAATCTTATTTTACATTTTTGACAGAATCCCTTATAAACAAAATTAAAAAATTTGAAACTAAAATAAAACACTTTTAATTTAAAATTTAAAAATTTCAGAATTATTATTATCATGAGTTATTTATAGTGCATCTTATAGAAGTTCCAGATTTTCTTCAAAATCACTGTCTTTTCCCTGACCCAGAAAATTCTCTGATTGCCCTGAAAATCAACGAAAAGTTCGGTTTCTTATCAAAGAAACTAAATTTTTTTATTGTTCCAAACAAAATTTGACCAATGTTTTTGTTACAAAATCAAGCGCAATCATTTTAAAGTATATTTTCGTAGAAATTTTAAAAAGAGTTTTCACCTTGGGCTGACTGTTATCATTCGTTGACAATTTTATCATTTTGGAATTTTTAATTCTACTTATGTTAGACTCATCATGGATATATTTTGTGTGTGTAGCTAGGGAAATTGTCCACTATTCTAAGAAATTTGTTTTGAACAACTTGTAATTTATTATAATTAGTATCGATCATACTATTTTGATAAGTAGTTTATATGAGAGTATTTTATTGGAAAAGAATGGAGCAGACATATTATTACATATAGGATCATTTTTTTCAGAATACCTATTGCTTCATTGCATTCATTATTAATAGTTTGAGTAAATGTGAGTTTAGAATCGAGAAGAACTCCTAAGTAGAGAACTTGAGAGTTTCTTGGTGAAGAATGCCCACCAATTATGACCATTTGATTGACAATGGGTCTTCTTCTTGTAAAAAGAATAGCTTCTGTTTTAACAAAATTCCGTTAAAATTTTCATTTGTGAACAAAATTCAAGCATTTTGTAATAGTGCTTTGAAGCTGCCTACATATTATGGACATTATGTCATTAACAAATAAATTAAATAGTACCGGACCAAGCTCTGACCCCTGTGGAAATCCAGCTACAATTGTACTGTTAGTCGATTTTACATTATCAACCTAAATTCATGAAACAAACCAACAAACCAATAAACCTTGGCAACCTCTTTTGCGATTCAACAAAAATCCGAGACCATCTTCAACATATACTGAAGCCACTTAAGCAATTAAGAAAACAATCTGGTTGGATTTTATATATAAGATCCAACCTAAAGTCATGAAACAAACAAACCAATAAACCTTGGCAAACTCTTCAGCGACTCAACAAAAATCCTAGACCATCTTCCCCATATACTGAGGCCACTAAAGAAATTTCAAAAAACAGTCTGGTTGGATTTTATATATAAGATTCAAACTAAAGTCATAAAACAAACCAAAAAACTTGAGCAACCTCTCCTGCGATTCAACAAAAATCGCAGACCATCTACACCATATACTAAAGCCACTTAAACAATTCCGAAAAACAATCTGGTTAAATTTTAAATATAAGATCCTACCTCAAGTCATGAAACAAACCAACAAGCCAATAAACCTGGGCAACCTCTTCTGCAATTCAACAAAAATCCCAGACCATCTTCACCATACTGAAGCCACTTAAGCCATTCCGAAAACCAATCTGGTTGGATTTGATATATAAGATCCAGCCTAAATTCATGACATAAACCAACAAACCAATAAATCTTGGAAACCTCTTCTCCGCTTCAACAAAAATCCCAGACCATCTACACCATATATTGAAGCCACTTGAGCAATTCCGACAAACAATCTTGTTGAATTTTATATATAAGATCCAACCTAAAGTCACGAAACAAACCAAAAAACTTAAGCAACCTCTCCTGCGATTGAAGAGAAATCCCAGACCATCTTCACCATATATTAAAGCCACTTAAGCAATTCCGAAAAACAATCTGGTTATATTTTATATATAAGATCCAACCTAAAGTCATGAAACAAACCAAAAAACTTAAGCAACCTCTCCTGCGATTCAACAAAAATCCCAGACCATCTAGACCATATACTAAAGCCAGCTATGCATTTCCGTAAAACAATCTCGTTGCGGTATCATGGAGGCATGAAAATGCGAAATAACATAAAGCCTCGTTTTCTGCTAATGAGGAAGAAAGAGTCGGGAAAAAACGAGCGACACCTGCTGTTTACAGGAGACATAAGTATCCGAGTATCAGTAGTGCTCGCAATTGGCGGCTGAGAATTCAACGCGTCGTACGGTATCAGGACTCGCGGAGTACATTCGCGGGACTTTTCATTGCAAGAGGATCCAGCAGAAACAAGAGGAGGATGAGGAGGCGGCAAGAACGACCAAGTTTATGACATCGGATGCCGGGTGGTTGTGGGTATGACAAGTCCACATGGAGCCACTAACGAGCTGACCGTATGGAATACCAGGTCCTCTCGGTTGTGTCACCAAGAAATATCTTCCACTTGCAGTCACACCATTGGTTGCAATGGTTGCAATGGTTGCATCTGCATCTACGGGTGCTGGTGTATTATACCGACTGGGTGAGCTATGCTACCCGCCCTAGAGGTTTATATATAACTGACAACTTTGTTAGCGGCTCTCAAGCGTGCCTGGTTAGACCGTTAGAGAGCTCATCCGAAAGCTTCATCTTGCAGGTTGTAGGTTACAGTGCTATCGATGAACCGAGACAACGTGAAGGCAAGCAAGCCTCGGTAAGGAGGCAGGTCGTTTCCTCTCAACGAATCGCCAAGATGCTTCGTTCAAATTGGAGGATGAAGCTTCAAATGGGAACTATCAGGAATCCTTGAGAAATGAAGACAGCGAGAGCAAGCTATAGACTATCGGGTATCAAATTGAATCGTTGCTGTTAAATAAAGGGTCGAGGGACTAAAGTGTAGGGCATAGATTTCGCAGATTGCTTGGGAAGGTGAACAGAAACCTAAAGTGGCAGACTTATTGGACAACTTGTAGATTTCATCTATTTTGTTTTACAATCTCGAGAAGCAAAAGACAAAACAAAAACGTTCTATTTAAAGTTGATAGAATCGTCTGGGTAAAACTTTTCTGGCTACATCAATCCAAAACTCTGATTAATTAAATCTGGTTGACTTTTTTCTGGTTCAAACTATTCTGGTTATTATATCTGGTAACAGAAGTCACATGATCTTGTGGGAGTTTCCAGAAGTTACTAGGAGGAGAAAACATCTAAAAATGCTGTTCATCAGAGGTATATTATACCAGATTATGTCGGATTACCCTAGATTATCTATACGTACAGAATTACTCTGGATTACCTAAAATTACTCCAGGTTGTATAGAATTACTCTAGATCACATAAAATTATAGACAAAAATAAATAATTTTAAAAAAAGCAGTTAAATTTTTCACCAACATAATTCAGTTTTTAACCAAAAACATGATTTTTCAAGCAAGAGGATTTATTTTATATAAGTAAGACAAATTTTTAACAAAATAAATGAATTTTCAACCAAATAAGTAAATTTTTAATAATATAATTTAGTTTTTAACCAAAAAGATTGATTCTCGAGCAAGGATCTTAATTTTCTGAAAAAAAATGTCAGTAAAATACATGAATTTTAAATTAAGAAAAACAAGTTTTCACTAGAAGTAAAATCGATAAATTTTCAGGTATAAAAATTACTTTTTAACGAAGAAATCGAATAAGTAAGAAAATGGTTACATTTTCAACCAAAAAGATGGACTTTCATTTAAAATCAAGAATCTTCAACCAGAAAAATGAATTTATAAAAAAGTAGTTCAACTTTCAACCAAGTGGTGGAATTTTGAATGAAAAAAATAATTTCTAACTACAAATTTAATAATTAAATTTTCAGTCAAAAAAATAATTTAAACCAAGAAAAAAACGAATTGTCAACAATATAGTGAAATTTTCAACCAAAGAAATCATATTTCTACCAAAACAGTTGAATTTCCAACCAAATGGATCAGTTTTTAACAAAATATTTACTTCAAAATAGATTAATTTTTCGCCCCTTATCTGAATTTTTAACCAAAAACTTTAGATTCAATCCACATAGTTGTATTCTGAAGCAAAAATATATAATTTGTATAAAAAGTATTTTCAACAAAGAAAAATTTTTCAGACAAGGGAAGAAAATTTAAGCATATTGTTCAAATTTCAACCCAAAAATATGAATTTTCCATAACACAGTTGAATTTTCAAGACTAAAATATGAATTTTCCACAAAAAGTTCATTTTTAACCAAATAGTTGAATTTTCTTCGAAAATAGTTAATCTTTTAACGCAAAAAAATGAATTTTTATCCAAAAAGAATGACTGTTTAACAAAATTGTTAAATTTTCAACCGACTAATAAAACTTTTGACTAAAAATATACATTGTCAGCTAAAAGGAAATAGTTTTCAACATAAAATTGTTAGATTTTCTCATTAGGTTCTAGAACATTCTAGAAACTTAGCACGGACACAAACCACTTGAGCCTTGAAAAGGTCTCGTTGTCGTTAAGATGTCCGAGGCCAGCAGATAAAAAAGGACGTTTCTAAATACAAATTTCTACTTTACCGACATAGAGACCCTTCCACGGCTGAAGTGGTTCGTGTCTCTTCTAAGTTTCTAGAACATTCTAGAAGCTTAGCACGGACTATTATGTGAATTTTGTTCCTAAAGCACGTAGCTCGCAGACTGGAAACCAAAAGTACTTTCTCTAGCATTTCTTGCTAGCGTCATTTCGAATGAAAGTTTTCGAAGTAGGTTCTGAAAGTTTTTGTCAATTACACATTACGCATTATTAGCTTGTCAGATATCATAGCCATCACAGATGCCACGGCATATTTTCACCAAGGTCGTGCGCAAGCCGTGAGAATAAAGTGGTCATTAAACTTTCCTACTTGCTGCAAAATACCAACCAAGGCCAGAAGATTAGAAAGGACGTGTTTCTGAATACGAATTCCTATCTTACCGACATCGAGACCCTTACACGACTGAAGTGGCTCGTGTCCGTGCTAAGTTTCTAGAACATTCTAGAAACTTAGCACGGAGACGAAGCACTTCAACTGTGTCAAGGTCTCGATGTCGGCAAATTGTCGGTGAGTACCAACTAAGGCAAGTAGAGGACGTTTCTAAATACAAATTCCTATCTTTGAGACAACGAGACCGTTTCACGGCTGAAGTAGTTCGTGCCCATGCTAAGTTTCTAGAATGTTCTAGAAACGCAGGCTACGTTTCTCAGATGTTCTGGAAACTTAGGCTACGTTTCTAGAATGTTCTAGAAACTTAGCACGGACATTAACCACTTCAGCCGTGTCGGTAAGATAGGAATTTGTATATAGAAACACGTCCTTTCTTATCTACTGGCCTCGGTTGGTACTTTGCGGCAAGTGGGAAAGTTTAATAATCGTTTTATTCTCACGACTCGCGCACGACCTTGGCGAAAATATGCCGTGGCATCTGTGATGGCTATGATTTCCGACAAGCTAATAGTGCGTAATACGTAATTGAAACAAACTCTCAGAGCCTACTTTGAAAAATTTAATTCGAAATTAAGCTAGCGACAAATGTAAGAGAAAGTACTTTTGGTTTTCAGTCTGCAAGTTACGTGCTTTAGGAACAAAATTTACATAATAGCCTCGTAAAGAGTAACCTTCACACAGTTTAGGAACTCCAAAGAAACTAGTTTCCTTTTAAAATGTCCTTTCAGTTAAATCCATACGACAATATTCTATACGAACTGTATATAAATCAGAGTAAAAAAGAATACTTGATATTATTGCCACTTGAATTTATTATAACCAAGAATATTATAAAGTTTAAAAAGAGAAAAGTTTAATTTGCATTTCAAAAAATTAATTTTCAACGAAAAACAAAACGAATTTTCAACCAAATAGTTCAATTTTGAACCAAACACGGAATAGTTAAATTTTCAATGAAAAAATTAGTTTTCAACAAAACAGTTCAATGATCAAACAATAAAATGAATGTTTAAAAAAATAGTTGAATGGTGAAACAAAAGAGACGAATTTTTTACAAAAAAATTGAATTTTTAATCAAATAGGTAAATTTTCAACCTACAAAGATGAATTTTTAAATCAAGAAGACAAATTTTCCACAAAACAGATGAATTTTCAACCCAACAAAATTATTTTTCACAAAAAAGTGAATTTTCAACCAAATAGTTCAATTTTAATCTAAAAACTATTAATTTTCAACTAATTATATAATAGTTGAATTGTCAGTTCAAAAAACTAATTTTCAAACAAAAAAAATAACAAATTTTCAACAAAATAGTTAAATTTTCAACCAAACTGAATTTTCAACTAAAAACGAACAATTTTGAATAAAAAATAAAATAGTTTAAATCTTAAAACAAGAAAATGAGAAAAGAGATGCATTTTTAACATAAAACTTGAATTTTTAACCAAATAGGTGAATTTGTAACCTACAATGATGAAAGTTTAAACCAAATGGATGAATTATCTACAGAAGGGTTTAATTTTCACCAAAAAAGAATTTTCAGCCAAGAAAGAAAAAAAAGAAAAAAATTATTGAATTTTCTACCCCAAAAAATGGATTTTGAAGAAAAAAATTAATTTTCAACCAACCAGTTGACTTTTCAACTCAAGTAGCTGAATTTTCAACCATTTCAAACCATTTTTTATATTACACTCCAGTTCCCATGGAAAGACGGTTGCAACTCTCGCCCCGGAATGACCGCAGTACGCGAGTACTCAGACGAGTATATTGCACAATATTGTGCATTTCAATCGGAAACGTTTCAGACGGCCCTGACAGTTTATGTTTCGTGTGTTGTTTCAAAAGAGGACAGTTTGTATACAGTGCGAGAGTACTCAGTCGAGTATATTGCGCAATATTATACCTACAAATTGGAAACGGTCCAGGCGGCCCTGACTGTTTGTTTCATGTGTTGTTTAAAATGAGGGCAGTTTTTAGGCAGTGCGCGAGTACCCATTCAAGTATATTGCGCAAAATTATGCATTCAAATTAGAAACGGGTCAGGCGGCCCTGCCTGTTTATGTTTCGTGTGTTTCTTCAAAAGAGGGAAGTTTGTAGGCAGCGCGCGAGTGCTCAGTCAAGTATATTGCGCAATATTATGCATGCCAATCAGAAACGGATCAGGCG
Source organism: Andricus grossulariae (assembly GCA_011634705.1). NCBI lineage: Eukaryota > Metazoa > Arthropoda > Insecta > Hymenoptera > Cynipidae > Andricus > Andricus grossulariae. The sequence continues at coordinate 2,991 of JAABKJ010000454.1, read as the reverse complement.
GCCCTGCCTGTTTATGTTTCGTGTGTTTTTTCCAAAAGAGGGCAGTTTGTAGGCAGTGTGCAAGTACCCAGTCGAGTATATTGCGCAATATTATACATTCAGATTGGAAACGGTTCAGGTGGCCCTGAGTGTTTATGTTTCGTGTGTTGTCCCAAAAGAGGACAGTTTGTAGGCTTGACAGAAACGAAAAGTTAAAGAAAAGGTCGTCGCTTTGGTTATTTATGATCACCTTAGCCGGTCAGCCGGTTAGCTGTCGAAGCTAAACGAAACTGCGTTTTTATGGCTAATTTGTGTAACTAATAGGCAGGCAGTCGGAGACAAAGGCTTGGCCGTTTGAGAAACGGGCGTGGCTGTCCGGCGCCGCAACGTCTCGCAACGTACCTTTCGCAGTCTCTTTTTAGTCAGGTTAACCGCATTAAGTGGCGACTAGCTCGTGATCCGAATGCGAAATTAAAAAGAATCAGACGAAGCCCGACTGGCAGTCGCGATTTTTGCAGCAACGATTTATTCATGAAATTCATTATGAAAGCATGTTGCTGTTGCTGCTCTTGCTGTTCCTGCTACTTTTGCTTTCATTCTAGAATCTAATTTCCTGTCAAATTAACTCAATTGCTGAAAATCTAACTCATTTCATTCTTTATTTGCTATTTGGGCTGCAGAAATTTCTGCTGAGCCTCCTGCGAATCACTATCGCTATTTTAGGCTGCAGAAGTTTCTGTCTAACCTGCTGCGAATCACTATCGCTATTTTCGGCTGCCTAAATTTCTGTTTAGCCTGCTGCGAATCACTATCGCTATTTTCAGCTGTTTAAATTTCTGCTTAGCCTGCTGCGATTCACTATCGCTATTTTCGGCTGCAGAAGTTTCTGCTTAGCCTGCTGCCGAATCACTACAACAAATTTCTGAATTCGTTTCATGCTCTGATTGCGGTGCATAAAATTATTCATAAGAAAACAGATTTCATTTCAATTTTAAATGAATTTTTTAACTAGAGACACTAAACACAAGATTCTTTCTAGTCTGCACCGTTTGCTTATAAATATTTTGAAGAGTTCTTTTAATTGAGGCCATACAATTTTTACCTTAAATTGTTGATTTAGTATCAATCGCAAATCAACAACAAAAAAAGTTTATTTATTTATCGCAGGCTTCATCATTTGAGTTAAAAATTAATCTCTTTGGTTAAAAATTTAACTATTTTGTTGTAAATTCATATTTGTTTTGTTAAAAATTACTATTTTTAACTAAAAACTAAACTCTGTCATTTTTAGTTGAAATTTGATCTTTTTTAGTTCAGGATACAAGTTTTTTCTTTAATACGCTTTTTTGGTTTAATTCAACTGTCTTTGATTAAAAATTGCAATCTTCTTTTGTTTGAAATATCAACTATTAAATTTCTTGTTCAAAATTCATCTTTCTAGATTGAAAATTCAACTCTCAGGTTAAAAGTTGAACTACTTTCTTCATTTATTTTTTTGACTGAAGATTCATCATTTTAGTAGAAAACTCGTCTCTTTGGTAAAAAATTTAACTAATTTGATGAAATTTCTTTTATGGTTGGAAATGAATTATTTAAACCGGAAATTATCTATTTTGGTAAAAATAAACTTCTTTCCTGAAAATTCAAAAGTTTGGTTGAAAAGCATTCTTTTTGGTTGAAAATTCAACTCTTTTATTCAAAATTCTTCTTTTTGGCTTGAAAATTCAACAATTTTGTTCAAGATTTATTCTTTTTGTTATAAAATTAACATTTCTATGTAGAAATTTCATCTTCTATGGTTGAAAATGCAACTGTTTCGTTAAAAATTAAATTTTTCGGCTGAAAATCATGATTTTGAAACTGAATGGTTTTGTTGAAAATTCACATTTTCAGGTTAAAAATTCAACTGTTTTGTAGAACATTTTTATTTTTGTCTTGAAAATGCAACAATTTGGCAGAAAAGTTCGAATATTTGGTCGTAAGTTAAACTTGGTTAATAATCCATTTTTCTAGTTGAAGATTTATTATTTAACTATTTTGTTGAAAATTCGTATTTGTTTTGTTAAAAATTACCAATTTTAACTGAAAACTTAATTCTTTCATTTTTAGTTGAAAGTTGATATTTTTCAGTTGAAAATTCACTTTGCTTGGTTAAAAATTCAACTCTTCGATTGGAAGTTGATCTACTTTCTGAAAATTTCATTTTTTTAGTAGAGAATTAATAATTTCAGGAGAAAATTCGTCTCTTTGATTGGAAATTGAACTGCTTTGATGAAGGTTCGCTTTTTTGGTTAAAAATTAATTTTTTTAACTAAAAATTGTCTATTTGGTTGAAAATTAACATCTTTGTAGAAAATTCAACAGTTCAGTTAAAACTCCATCCTTTTTGGTTAAAAATTCAACTCTTTTGATCCAAATTCGTCGGTTTGATTTCAAAATGAACTTTTTTTGTGAAAATTGAACCTTTTTGTGAAAAAATTCGTATTTTTCTCATTAAAAAATTATTTATTTGGTCTTAACTTGAACTAGTTTCATAAAAAGATGTCTTTTTGGTTTAAGATTCATAATTTTAGTTAAAAATTCATTTTCTGGGTTGAAAATATAACTATTTTGTTGTAAACTCGTTTTTTTTAACTTAGTTTCTTCAATCGAACCACTTGGTTAAAAATTTGTGTAGTTTGTTGATAATCCATCTTTTTTAGTAGAAATTTAATAGTTTTGCTTGAAAATTCGTATTTTTTATTTGAAAATTTATCTCTTGTAGTGTCTTTGGTTCAATTCAACTGTTTCTGATTTAGATTGCAAATCTTTTTTCGGTTAAAATATCCACAATTATAGTTTTTGTTGATAACTCTTTTTTTTTAGTTAAAAATTCAACTGTTTCGTTGAAAGTTGAACTACTTGATTAATTCACAAAAAACGGTAATTTATGCACGGCTCCTTAGGTGGCTCGAATTCAACAAGTGAAATTGCAAATTGCGAATTGCTATGGACAGTGGCCCAGTCTAGACC
>JAABKJ010000453.1:0-49882 GCA_011634705.1 Andricus grossulariae | reverse complement strand
ATATATATATATATATATATATATATATATATATATAACTCGTTTGAAGCTCAATGCGAATCTCGAACATGCGATTCTCGACTTTCTGAGGAATGCACCAAGCCCCTTGGATTCCCTGGAGAAATTATCCTCCTCTTCTAAACTGACTTTTTCCTCCACCTTCGAGACTCACCAACGATTCAACCAATTATCTCTACAACATTTTCATGGGATTCACGACACAAGCAGATTTATGGGGATAATATATTCATTTATGGAATCCTTTACAGCTAGAACTCTGAAATTTTCGTTGAAAACTATACTTCGACTTTGTCTACACGCAGTTTTAATGCATGTTTTCGTAAAAAAGGTACAATAACATTGGTTTCGCTCATTGATGAAATATTTACAAAACAGTTTTCATATATTTCAATCGAATCAAATCAAAATGATCCACTTTTGCGGATAGAAAATTAATTTATACACGACTTCTTTCATATCCGTCTAGTGGCAGTTGTTATACTTTTCATTGAAACTTGTTTGTTTCTGGAAGTGTTTCTTTAAATTCACCTAGTTCTGAATCCCACTTCTGGAAGATTTATAACTTTCTCAGACAAACAGAAATATTTTGAAAAACGTTTGAATTTCAACAAAATAGATGAGTTTTCAACCAAATAGTTCAATTTTTATTCAGAAAAATCAACCGATTTTCAGACCAAAAAGTTGAAATTGTAACAAAAATAAATAAATTTTCAACAAAATAGTTAAATGCTCAAACAGAGGGATCAATTTTCAAATAAATTATAAACGTGTATTGAAAAAAATTAGCTTTAAACAGCGGAGTTAAACTTTTAACCAAGTTTTCTACAAAAAAGACGAACTTTCTACCAACTTGTATTTTCAACCAAAAAAGATGCATTTTTAACCGAAATTGCAATAGTTAAATTTTTAGTCATAAAATAGGTTTCTAACCAAAAAAGCACAAATTTTCAACCAGATAATTGAATTTCCATGTAAAATCATACATCTTCGACAAAGAAATTAATTTTTCACAAAGTGGTTCAACTTTCAAAAACAAAAGATAAATTCTTAATGAAAAATAACGTAGCTGAGATATAACCTTGAACAGATTTTAATTTTGAATCAAAAATAGTCGAATTTAACCAAAAAGACAAATTATTAACAAATGAGTTGAATTTCCCACTAGCTTGTATATATTTTTAACAAAAAGCTAAACTTTTAAGAAATAGTTGAATTTTCTGCCAAATCGATTGAAGTTTTAAGGAAAAAGTTACATTTTCAACCAAATAGAACGATTTTCTAAAAGAATGGATAAATTTTGAACAAAATAATAAAATTTTCAATCGAAAAATACGAATTCTCAACCAAAAATAGTTGTATTTTCAACCAAAGAGATGAATTTCAAACTAAAGTGACGAATCTTCAACTGGAATATTTCAATTTTCAGTTAAAGAAATTAATTTACCCTAATAGGAACGTAAGCTCTATTATTTCAGTTTACGATCAAATTGAATAAAAAAGACTAGGATTATTCCAATTTAACACTTTATTCATAAAAAAGTTACAAAATGGTTATAAAATTCTTTTAGCTGATTAAAAAAAATTACAATGATAAATTTTCAATTTTTCTGAACCTTTCTCATTTATAAGACAATTTTCCAATTTATGATTATTTCTAAAGTATACGTTAATTTAAAAAAATTTCTCAGCACTTTTTAATCTCTCTGATAAACTTTGTACGTATGGCAACGAAATTCGTGGATCAGTTTTTTTTAATTATCTAACCATTTATTATGTTCACTTGAACTATTGTAAATTTCATTAATTCTTTCTTTAATAACACTTTTCATTAAAGGTAGTGGATAATTATTTTGCTGTAACGTAATTTTCAATTGATTTACATTTTCTTTCCTGAACGTGAAATAACTTAGTTTGATACATCTATCTATTAATCCCTTAATCAATCCAACTTTTTGTTAAATTGATGGTGTGAGTTATAATTCAAATATTGCCCTCACCATAAAGATTTTTTTTACCAATCGGTAATTAAGGCTCCATTTCCTGTTTTTATAATAGACATATCTAAATAATTAATGGTGTTATTATTTTTTAATTTAAATGTAAATTGTAAAGATTCTTTGATACTATTAAATGTATTGATTAATTCTTGAATTTTGTCAGTAGGAACTGTTGTAAGTATATCGTCTTCATACCTTTTATAGAAAAGTGGTTTAAAACTTATTTTGGATAGTGCTCTATTTTCTACGTCCTCTAGAATAAGATTGGAAGCAATCGGGGATAAGGGAGATCCCATCGGACAACCTGATATCTGTTCATAAAATTTTTGGTTGAAAGTGAAAACAGTATTATTAAATACTGTTCTAACAGCTATTTAAATTTCAGAGTTAGATATTTCTGTTAAATTTTCGTGAAATGGTAATTTTTCTTCCATGCAATCAGAAAGTAAGACTAACGGAATGTTATTAAACATAGAAATTACATCTAAAGATAAAAATGGGTGGGGACTAGGTACACGTATATTCTTAATTTTTTCTTTTAAATCCCAACTTCTGAAGCATCGTAAATAGTATCTCGAATAGATTTTCAATAGCGTTTATTTAATGAATTTTATTTTAAATGAATTTATAAAAAAAAGGAATGATAGGAGAGAATTTGTTGTTTTAGTTCAGCATCAGCATCTTTATAAGTACTTAAAAAAAATATGGTTAAAGAAAGCGTACACTTTCCTGGATCCGAACGTTCCCTGCTCGGATGTTTTCTACAAACGAAAGATACACGTAGGAACGTACACTTTAGATAAATATGATATACAAATTTCAGAAAGAAACGAAGCGCTAGAGAGTTCTCTCTTACAAGTGGGAAGGCAAGGAAAAAGATTTGAAGGATTCCGCCCAAGCAAAAAGCGCTGCGAATCTTGCGTAAAGAGGTCGGTGGATGGTGGAGCGGATGCGAAATCAAATAAATAAATCGAATCACTGCAGCAAGTAATGCATCAGATATGTGCTTTTTGTCGAAATGCAAACATCAAACATTTCTCTTGGGAGGATCAAAGAAAAACGCCGATCCTCAAAAGTACGCTGATTCGGTGTTGTTTTGAATTGCAACAAAAATGATACACAGGAGAATGAGAATGCCGCTATGTTCATTTTATAGTTTCACACATGAAGTATTCTCATTTTGAAAAAAATCTGATTTTGAAAACATGATGAATGAGCTGCAATACAAATGATCCCGCTGATATAAAGCGATTGATAAATAATTAGAAACTTATTTTAATGATGGCGGATACCACAAAATTATTGAGGTACAATGGAGGATAAGCGAACATAACATGATAAATCCATTCGTGATGATTCCTTAACGATTGGAACATCAAAATCACTTAATTTATTTGAAAACAATAACAAAGACTTATTAATAACAAGAGCAGATAAGGGTAGCGTTGCTGGCACATTAATAAAGCTAACAGCATACTTAATGATCCTAACTCTTGTGAATCAATTAATTCCGATCCTTTAAAAGAGTTACAAAAAGAGAAATTCAAACTAATGGATAAGTAGAGTCTAAATATGTTGCTTTGTTCTAATGTTGGAAGAAAGGATCTTATTAAGGAAAATACTATTATCGCTTGGTTTTATGGTCTTCCTAAGATCCATAAACAAAACTACCCTCTTAGACCTATTGTCTCTTCCATTAATACTCCCACGTATTTTTTAACCCTTTGCCCACTTATAAATTTTCTGTTGAAAATTCTCTTATTTTCAATGATTGCATTACTCAAATTGAAATTCCTTATGATCATATAATAGCTGTATTGCAGACAAACGGCAACATATAGACAATAATACTGAATTTCCATCAGCTGAATTTGAAAAGGCATCACTTTCTTAATGGACCCTACCTTTTTTAAATTTGATAACAAGTACTATATACAGATGTTTGGCACCCTAAAGGGTCGTCCATTTCAGCTATTTTGGCTGAGATCGTTATGCAAGATCTCGAAACGAATGTCTTAGGTAAATTCTGTTTCCAACTTCCGGTTAATTTACGCTACGCAGGTGATACCTTCCTCATCCTTCTTAAAGATAAAATTGACTTCATAATATCACAATTCAACTCGTATCACAGCAGATTGCAATTCACTTATGAAATTAAAAATAACAGAATGATTACTTTTTTAAACCTACAACTTATTAAAACTGACAATAATTGTATTACGACTAACTGGTATAGAAAAGCGTCATATTCCGGATGATTTCTGGATTTTTGGTCCAATCAACCTGTTCAACATGAAATAGGGATCATTGAATCATGCTGCTATCCTTATTTCTGGCAATTCTTTCCATTTCGATAACTTGAAGATTAGAAGAAAAATTTTACGTTACAATATCCGTTCTAATGAATCTATTGAAAAACATACACAGCAAATCATTTTTTAATTAGCCTTTAAGAAAAACTAACTCTCCAACAAAATTAAAAACGAAGATATAATAATCGATGTGAAGCAAGAAATTATTTCTATCCAATTTTTTGGTATCATTTCACAGAATTTCAAAAGATTATCAAAGAAGTTTAGAATCAGAACCGTTTTTAGAGGCGATTCAAAATTAAATAAATTTATAAACTTGGAAAAGACAAACTAGATACCTTAGACCAATGCAATGTGATTTATAAAGTTACTTGTAGCTGTGGCAAAGCTTATGTAGATGAAATTAAGCACCCTCTCCGCATAAGATTGAAAGAACACAAAAATAACATCAAGCATTTCGGAAAAAATCACAAAGTTATTGTTAAACATGGGTTTCCTTTTTTAATAAATTCCTACGTAAGCTATCAACGATGTTCTTGTGGCAATTTCTAACCAAAACCTCCTGGACTGACCTTTATTCTTTGTTATGTTTCTAATATATTGTATTTTACTTTTCCTTATTTTCTCCTAGTTAAATTCTTCAGACGCTTATTTTTTGTTTATACTTATATTTTATCAATGAGCTGCCTGACAAAGGAATTGATTTGATTCCGAAGCGTCATACCGAATTTTTAGTAAAATTGTCTGGATGAAGTCGAAACGTAAAGGTTTTTTCCTTTAGTAATACCATTGTTGTTTCCCGGGGGTAAAAATCAAAGAATATTCACTAACCCAAAATTCACTTTATATCATCAGTATACGATTAAAAGAACAGAAAAATAACATCAATCATTGAGAAAAAAATCATAAAGTTAGTGCTAAACATATAATGCAGTGCCATAATAGCGATCAAAATCCCATGAAATAGGATGAAATAAAAATATATTTTATCAATAGGCTAAGGGAATCAAAAGGAGAGGGAATCGATCTCATTCCAAAACTTCACCGAATTTTTAATAAAATTATCTGGAAGAAGTCAAGACAAAAAGGTCTTTTCCTTCAGTTATGCCATTGCTTTTTCCCAGATGTAAAATCAAAGAATAATTACGATCCCTAAATTCACTTTATATCGTCAATAATGTTATTTTGATTCTTAAAATCATCGAAAAACAATTTTTTTTAGAGATTTGATTTTTTGCACAATTATCACAAATAAGAATGAATCCAGAAATTCTTACACTTTGAAGTATAAAGTGAAAAGTAAAATATTGTAAAATTCTCGATAAATTTATCGTTTTACTTGGTAGTCGACGTTTTAATCGTTTTCCACATAAGCATTTGAGGCTTACGTGGTTATATAACCCAACTCTGAGAGGAGTATGAGTTAGAAGCGATATCTACGGGGGTTCAACTAGAGTTGCAAGTACCCGTCGACGATGGAGGAAGGCGGAGGAAAACCAGTGGCTTACTGCGCCACGGGACATCCCGCAGGATGTTTCAATCGGAGCTGGATTGGCGAATCGTGCCTTCTTGTATTACTATTTTTACTATTTTTACTATTTCCTTCTTCTTTCAAGTAAAATGTCTTTCGTCCATTCTGCACAAAGAAACGAGTAAAAACATTCTAAAGTGCTTCTGACCAACGGCTATTCCAGACGGTTCTCAAGGAAGAAAATAGTTTCCTTCCAAAATTATTTTACACTTGGTATGGGAAGATACATAGAAAATATTCAAGGCGAAATCTTCTTAAATACAGAAAGTAGTTTCTGGGACAATGCTAAATCTCAGCGAAGGAAGAATATATATATCAAACTTTACAGAATGTTTAAATCTCTTTTAAAAATGTTATTACGTTTTTTATAGAGATCATTGGGGAACGTCCATTAATTAAGTTAGGATGATTTTTGAATTCTTAGACCCCCTGACACCTTCCCTGTTGTAAAGATTCGTAAAATTTTATATTTTCACCTAAATATATACAATATATCAATTATATTCACTGTAAGCAAGATTTCCAATGACTTTTTGTGATTTGAAAGGATTTCAAAACATTTCAAAACATTTGAAGGTATTTCAAAAGTCTGCAAAGCATTTCAAAGAATTACAAAAATTTTACGGAAATTAACGAGATTTCCAAAGCTTTTTGATGATTTCATGAGATTTCAAGGGATTTCAAAAGATCTCAAGGAATTACATAAGTTATAGGGTATTGCAAAGGATTTTAAGAGATTTTAAGAGATTTGGAAATATTTCAAATAATTATAAGGGATTTCAACAGATACAACATTTTTTGCACTAATTTTGCAGGATGTCAGCGTATTTTAATGAGATTTCGAAGATTTTAAGGGATTTGAAGGAATTTCATAAGATTTCAAAAGTTTTCATGACTCTTCAAAAGATTTCAAAATATTCAACGGAATTTCAAGATATTTTCACATGATTTACAAAATTTGAAGGGATTTACAAAATTTTCTAAAGAACTCACTGGATTTTAGGGATTGCAAAGATTCTCAAAGATCCCACAAGATTTCATGAAAGTCGCACACCACATTTCTAGAATGGTTAACTCCTCGACTATGTATTTATTGGTCGCACGTAATATACAATATATCACAATAAGAAATAAATAAAACAAAACATTTTGCTTCCTCATTATGATTAAATAGCAGACACATACACAAATACATCCAGACATTTTCTTAGAACGTTGTATTAGACACTATTCAACTGAAAAACGTTGAAATAAATCATTTAAAAAAAATAGTTGTAATTGTAATGACTACGAAGCTTACTCTAATATGAAGCAAAAGTAACTTTAACATATGAAACTGGTTTCAATTAGCATAATTATATAAAATAATTAGAAAGAGGAAACTCAGATAAAAAATGGTTTGGACCCCGCCCCCAAGGTAAGGATAGATTTTCCAGACCCCTTCCTCTCTCAAAAAGCCATATTTAGTTAATATACGCTCCCTTACCAGAACTGAGAAAAATTAGAATTCTCAGAAAAATTAACATTGCCAGAAAAATTTGCATTGTCATTATGCAATTATGTTATCTGCTAAGGGCGCAATATAATTTAAAATAATGCTTGTACTAACGATCTCGCTTTCTGAGGATTATGCATCAGAACTTAATCAGCAACGGAGAAGAGCAGAAAAGACGCTAGATGTAAGTAACGGAACGAAAAAGTCGTTTGCATAATGCATTTTTTCCTCCAAAGCTCTGGCGGCTGAATATTGATTGAATAATAAGTGAAATCTGCCACCTCATATTCTTTTTGCCACAAATTTTTGTTTGCAGTTACATGATCTTACAAGATAAAGCTGCAAACTTTTGTGAAGTAAATTAATATGTTTCTTTAAAAAATTGAAATTAAATGTTGAAATTAAATGCGGATGATAAGTGATAAAATGAAAGAGAGTCTGGTTAGTACATCGAAAAATTTGAAGAATTTCTTAAGGCGACTCGGCTATGAATATGCATCTCTCTTAACGCTGAAGATGAAGAAGAGGGTGCTAAAAGTTCGAGAGAGTTCTCTGTACTCCGTAATCGTCTTCACGCTTTCTTCAAGATGCTTCTAGTTCTCTTTATCAAGCGCAAATTTCTATTTCAGAGGAATTTCCCAGTTCTCATGGTACGGTATTTATATATATGATGAAGAAATTGAATGTTCTGAATTTATTATATGCTTTATGTATAATTTATAGACTCGGAAAAATACTTGGTTCAATTAAAAAATTTATTTTTGGTTCAGCATATGGTTATTATTTTGGTAACAAAATGTTTATTTCCTTTTACCAAGTATAAATAATTTGATATATGAAACCTACACACTTGATTATATCGAGAAAATATATTAACATGAACAAACCGAATCAGTTAAAAACTGTTGTTCATTAGAGCATAGGAGTTTGGTCTACCTAACACAAATGTTGTTCATTTTAACAAAGTTTTCATCATTTTTCTAAATGTAGATGTTTATGTGCTTTATTCAAATTACTTTTGTTTGTTTTAGCTTAATTTAATCTACTTCCGTGAGATTCGCAGTTTCTCTTATCAGCATATTGGGATAGGCCATTAATCATATGAGATTCTAGAAGGGAGCGAAGGTCACCGCCATATTAGGATGGATCACATAAGGGACGACGGTCCCAAGACATATCAAGTGCATTATTTTGAATTCACTTATGACATCATTATTCTAATTTTTTTCTATCCCCTGGAGTGCCTTGTTTTTTGAAAGCGTTGATATGTTTTCAATTTTTATAGTTATTTATAAAAAGTAAAAAGAGAAAATTGCATAAGTACCGAAATTCTCACCGTAATCTTCTTCGTAGATGATGGCTACTCTTGTCCAGTTCAGGAATGCCATGACATCTTGGTAGGCATTGTTGAGCAGAGTTTGTGCGGGATGTAAATTGATGCTGAATTCTTTCGCTTCTGTATCCAGGTCAAGCCTGGCTTCCAGGTGCGGTATGTCCAGGGCGTCACAAATGCTGTGTATGTGCTGTCCCAGGATCGGATTGGACGGACCAAAGATTGCCTGTACCCCAAATTTAACCTGCTGACAGGCTGAAAAAAGTGGTAGTTTAACATTATTTCAGAGTTTTTATTATAGAAAAAAAGCAGTGGTTAAAAAAATGTATAATTCAGGATGTTTTATAGAAAGCTAATAGTTGTTACAGACCAATTAATTATTAAGGAGGATCAAGCATGGCAATTTTGATTCTTGTTTTACTCAACAAAAGTTTCGTGGAAACAACCAAAATATTTTTCTGCTTCTATAATAATCAAATGTTTGATTTTCCTAACCCTTTTTCCCCGTGTAAAATTATTAAAAACAGATAAACAAAGCAATGTCCAATGTTTTTCAACTTTCCATCCGGTGAGATTCGCCAGTGAGTTAAGCATGTATGTTATACTGAAAATTGAAATCTAAGGGGATGGGATATTGAAATCGGAATTCAGATCTGGAAAATATTGAATAGAACGAGTAGAAACTAGGATCTTACTCAAAGTTTACCTGACAATACGAGGAGTATTTGATTGAAGATAACGGGTTAGGAAGACACTTGAACCAGAATTGTGGTTGAAGAACATTTTCGAAGAAATATTTTTATATCTTAATATTTCATTATACTGTTGGAATTACATCATATCGATAAATAGTAATCAATATTTCTATCTATAGTAGACGATGGTTGAGAGCTAGCAATCTCAATTTTTTCAGGAGATCAGGGAATTTAATTATTTATCGCTTATTGTATTAAAAGTTGAGTTTTACATTTAAAGTTAAAGCGCATCATACAACAAGTTAAGTTAAGAGCTTCGTAAAGTGGAGGCTTTAGGAAAACCCGTAGCCCTTAACGATGTATTAAAACATCCTGTACAACTTCTTCCGAGTTATTATAGAATATTTCATGTAAGATGCAATCGAGTGGCTTCAGGAAATATTACATTCAACATGCAAGGTTGAACAGTAGAACATCCAAAGGGCGCTATTGATATACTCTAGCATATCAAGTTTCTGGTTGTCTAATGGTTCACCCTTCATACAAATCAAACAAATGTTCACCCTCGCTGCCAATAATATCAAATATTGTACTTGAATTTGTGGAACAAGAGCTTTATCTAAAATAAATTTTGAACCAGTTTTTTATAAAAGGTTTGTCGATGATGTTTTAACTATAATTCCCACTGACCAAATTAATGAGTTTGTTGAAGTTTTTAACAGTGTAGAAGAGTATACAATTTACTTTTGAAATTAAGGATAACAATAGTTTTAATTTTTTAGATTTGTCTATCATTAAATTTAGATTAACCTTTTTCTCAAAAAAATTGATTTAATCACAAACTTAATTGATAGATGTATTAAACTGAGTCATGTTAACTTTCGAAGTGAAAATGTATTTTTCATTATATAAATGCTACAGTGCAATGATTATCCTCTGCCCCTCATTAAGAATGTTATAAAAAAAAGTTCATGAAAGTCATATCTGTTCTTACTACACCAAGAAACAAAAGTGGTTGGATGATCACAATCACATATCACGTATCATATTTCAACGTATGGCTTCATATTAAAATAAAAATAGAATGAAAAATGTCGGAAATGAAATTTTATATATTTTTTTTTTAGAAAATTAGTGCTTCGCTTATATTTTTATTATTGCTTCGAAAAAGTTAAATTCAGCAGTAATTTTTCTGCGGTTATATACTTCAGCAATTTATTTTTAATACAGGTATTTATTTCCTTCTTTGCCTTTACTAACATTGGATAAAGATTTCTTCAAACCATAATTGAACCTTTGGCTCCGAGAAAAATGATCTGTCCGTACCAACTATTTAGATTCAAAGCCATTGACAGGAACGTTTATATTTCCTTTTGAGACGCATGCGTGTCTTTGCTATTTCATTTATTTTTTAATATCCGCCCTTCACGAGGCACGTTCTGGTAGAAATTTTCAGCCTTGGGCCGAGTGTCCTGGGAGTGACAAGATAAGGAGCCAGAAGAGAGAGAATACAATAATAGAATTACGACCATCTCGAGAGAATTAAATTCAATAAATATGAATTCTCCTTTACCTCAACTTTAAAATTATTTATTATTATTCTTCTAGTGTAAAAGAGTTACTTTTTTTAATCTAAGAAATATCTCCTTTATTCTTTACTACGATTTTTTTAATATAGGGAAAATCAATACGAGATGGACAGTAAAACTTTTGAAGACATAATATTGATAAATGATGAACAATTGGGGAAAGTGTTACATACAATATGAAAGCTGGAACATTGCTTTTGAAGATAGTAATGCCATAAGGGAACGTCCATTAATTACGTAAGGATGAATTATGAATTTTAGACCCTCTCCATTCTATTTTTAGATTTTATACTTTTACACAATACATCAAAATATATCAATTAAATACTCCTTAGGGGATTGCAAGAGATTTCGAAATATTAAAAATATTTGAAAGAATTTTAACAAATTTCAAGGGATTTTAAGGGAACACGAAGTATTTCAAAAAATTATAACTTTTTGGGAAATTCAACGCGATTTCCGAAGCCTTCAGAGATTCCAGGAGATCTCAAAAAAATTCAAAAGATTTTGAAGGATTATAAATCTTTTAGGGTATTTTAAACGATTATAAAGAATCACTAGAAGTACAATTTTCAGAGAGAATCTCAATTTCTCCAAGGGATTTTACAATATTTTAAGGGACTGCAAGATGTTTAATAAAAAATGTAAAGGTATTTATAAAATGTTTAAAATAATTCACAGAATTTCAAAGGATTGTAAAAATTTTTCAGGGATTCCACGGGATTTCATTTCAGCGCAAAAAGTTTTCATCACTATGTCAAAAACAGATTTTTCAATTTTTTAATTCAAAAATAGCAAATAAGTAGTGAAAAGGCAGACATTAAAACTTGTTGATAAAATTGTTACTCATGAAGAGATACTACAGAATTTTTGCTATAAAAACCATTCACTTTTCTGATTATTCAGTTCATACTGGTGTCCACCTTGCACTGGTTTCCCTTAGCTACATTAGCTTTTCCGATATTTTTGTTATAAATTAAAAGGGACTGAATGAACTACATGCGACTTCGAAGTTTCAAGTTTTCTGCAAGCTGGTAAGCCTGATTAAAAGCTTGGGAGAACTGATTGTCCAGATTTGCCTCTCTCAACGCGGAATTATTAAAGAACTCGAACATGGTTTAAAAATGAATTCGAATTCAAATACTGCTGCGACAGACAGCCTAGTCGGCTTTCTAACTTATGCAAAGCAAGGAAAACTAGTTAAGAAGTCCTCCTTACCTCACGGGAACACTTTGGAAAATATTTCCGCGCTGTAGTATCCTTTCGACTGCGAATGACGCATCGTCTTTTCGCGAATATCTACCTACTTTTCCATTTTAGTACACCTACGTGTCAGGACTTAGTGGAAGGCGAATAGTGAGATCCAGAGATTTCTGAGTATGATGCTACGCGAGCTTTTCGAAAAGTTTGGAATTTCTTCAGAAAGAAAAGTCTACACGCATCTAACATAAAAAGAATACAGAGTCAATCCATTTCCTGCATATAAGAGTTGTAGCTCTTTGATAAGTCTATACGGAAAAAAATATAAGTTGTCTATCGATACCAGCAGAGTACTTCACTCATTGACAAAACATAACTGAAATAAAAAATTGTATTTTTATTTGAGACAGCTTCACACCTTATGACATGGATATACCG
This sequence comes from Andricus grossulariae, assembly GCA_011634705.1. NCBI lineage: Eukaryota > Metazoa > Arthropoda > Insecta > Hymenoptera > Cynipidae > Andricus > Andricus grossulariae. The sequence continues at coordinate 37,271 of JAABKJ010000453.1, read as the reverse complement.
TTTTGATATGAAAATGTTGTTTTTATAAATTAAGAAACCGTTGGTTTCAAGATTGAAATGATCGTGATTAGTAAATTTTTAAAGCTATCTTAGTAGTGCAGCAATTCAGATTGCTCAGACAAAGAAATAGTTTTTATAAAACATCAATTTTGCACATCTTCAGAATATAAGCTTTCCGAAATTCGTTGTCAATGAGATTTTTTTGATTTCACGATGTCTTCATATCGAATCGGTTTTCATAATTTGAAAAACCAATTCTGTAAGACAGTCAGATTTGTTTCCGTGTATCGATTTTGATGATACTTTGTGACACTTTATTATTGAGTGGGTGAAGTTAATGGAAATAATAGTTTTTCAAGAAAATTTTAATTCAGGGAGTTGCAAGATTTCGAATTTTGAGACCCGAATTTTTTTGAAACCCGCTTATCTTCCAAACAAGTGGTCCAAATCAGGAATTTACTGTTCAAAATTGGTTAGAGATTTTGATGTTTTTTTTCACAAGAGATCAGTATTAAGTACACCATGAAATAAATGTTTTAACATTTATATTTATTTTATTTATTGTATAGACAAATAAACTTGAAAAATTATACTTTTTGAGAATATTATTTTTTATCGCCGAGAAAAAAACTGAAATCAATTTTCTGTGCATCGGAATCAATGCAGGTATACTCAAGGGAAATTAATAATCAATTCAACATTAAAGTTAGTAGCTGTAAACAAATTATGCAAAGAAATACTTGGACAAGGAACTTAAAGGCAAAAGAAATTGATTGTTGACTGAAAGTAATTGCTTGTTGACTGGAAGTAATTTCAAATAATGACCAAATCTTTACAATTCTAATTGTTATAAACATTTTAATGAACAAATAGTACATTTTTGCTTGATTTTCATATCAAACAAGTACAAAATATGTTTTATATTGATTAAAAATCACACACGCTTATGAATATTAAATATTTTTCATTGTAAATAGTAAAGATTATAACCAAATTTCAAAGTTAGTTACTTCCGTACAAAAAAAAGAAGTATTTTTTCTACTTCAAAAGATTCCAGGCAATGGAATAGTAATAATCCGCTAAGAAAATGTGTAGCGGAAAGAATTCCAAGACTAGTCACTTTCATGCAAAAAAAGTGTTTTTATCCACTGTATAATATTTTGTACAACTGAATAGTAATTTTTCATTCAGATTAAATGTGTCTCTGATATTTAATTGTTATTGTTACTAAAAGATTATTAAGTAAATATTTTATATAACTGTTTTCCACAGAAATAAGCTGTTTTCTCCCTCATAGGAGTCTGAGAATTCCTATTGAGTAAATTTAGAAACAAATTGATTCAAATAAAAAAAATTCTATTTGTCAATAAGTATTCATTTAACAGAAAATACTGGAAGTAAATATTTCTGCAATTTTCTCATTATTTATGTTATTACCTCTAAGGAGGATTTAATGCTTAAAACGTTCTGTGATTATCAATCACTTTAAAACATATTTATAATTAATTTTATGCAAAAAACAATGTTTAATTAATGAGTAAACAAATTAGTGAATATGTATGAATCAATTTTTATTAACAATAACAAATAAGTCAGTGATACATTTTGTAACGTAATATTACTATTCGGTTGTCTGGAATAGAGTTTAGGAGAAATTTTTTTTTCATGTAAAAGTCATTATTTTGGAATTTGTTTGAAATTTTTATTATTAACAATAAGAAATATTTAATGTTCATGAAACATGTGATTTTTATTCAATTTAAAACATATTTGGAACTGCGAGGGCGATTATATATCTTTTTTCACTTTCATTTCTGTTTCTACTTTTCGGAAATTCACATTGCTGTTTTTTTTTAATTGTGACAATTAGAATGTCCCAAAAAAAGGAAACCGACGTGAATTCCGAAAAAGTGTAAGTGAAGGTAAAAGTGAAAAAGTCGCATAATCGCCCCCTTGGATGGATGAAAAAACAATATATACTTACCAAAAAGGGTAATAAATTAACTATTTGGTTATTAAAATGTTTATAACAATAGTAATTGGTAATATTTGGTAATATTTTTTGACTAGTATTACTTTTATAAGGTACTTGAGCACTTGGAGTTAAAAATGATTTTTTTTGCTGGTGAGCTTCTCATATAAGTATGTGTTAATATAATTTATTTATAACATGTTGCTTTGATCCTCAACTAATTATTTATGTTCCTTAAGTGCTAATGCATTGATGCTGATGCACAAGAACTTTAATCAAGTCTTTTTTCCCAATATTATTGATAGTAATATAATATATAATATAATATTATAACAATAAAATATTCCCAAAAAATCTGTTTTTTTTTCACTTTACTTATTTCTACAATAAATAACATAAGGATAAATGAAAATAATACTCTACAAACAATATTGTATATTTAATTATGTGCATTGAACAGTAAATTCCTGATTTGGACCACTATACGCTAATTGAATTCAAATAATTTTTGTAGGTGTAGCGTAAAGTTTATAAAGTCTTTTTAATACATTCCAAAGCAGAAGAATTTTCTAAAAGGGGCTCAAAAAAATAAAAACAAATTTTTGATTCAATATTCCGCTTAAATGCATATTTAAAAATTTTGAAATATAAATATTTAGTTTCCTTATTATTTTCTGCGGCGATTAAAAAAAATTGATGGACACTCTGTAACTTTCGGAAATATAATTTTTTAGTGTGGCCGCACGGTCTTATTATCCACGCGAAACGACGGGTACAGTAGAGAGAAATAAAAAATAAATAAAGTTCAAAATACATTTTTGAACGCAACTCCTAACCGATTTTAGATTTGGTTTTTGGGATGATGAAAATTATTTATTAATTTTAAAAAAAGGAAGACTTTCCATGTAATTCTTACATTACCCGGACTTCAAGTTTTCCGGCAATTCAACAATCATCCATAAATAAATACACATTATGGAAGTTATGAATTATTATTATTTTTTAATTTTATAAACAAATAATTAAACGACAAGCCCCTTTTGAAATTTGTTTCTTTTTTCGAATAAACAAAAAAGGACTATAAATCAAACGCTAAATCTGCAAAAATCATTAACATTTAATCGGCGGTTTGGGAGATATGGGGTTTTCAAAAAATCAGGTCTTATAATTCAAAATCCTGCAGTTTCCTGAATTTTGGAAAATCATGAAAATCATGGAAATTCATGAAAATCCTCAAAAACTCTGATATTCAGAAAATAGACTGACCCTAGAAGGTAGAAAGGAGAAAATACTTTTTTGATAAATTTATTGGATGAGATATTCGACAGGAAAACGAGATTTTTTGTAACGTGGCGCTGATATTTCTAGTTGTTTTTTATTGTTTATTCGTGATTCATAAATTTCATAAATTTCATAAATTCATTCAAAAATTCAAAATTTCTCATTAAGATTTCTGATAGGTATATTCAAATCGTTCTTTGCAAAAAAAATTATTTGTACATATTTGTGTGTAAAGAATTATGAGAAAAAAAAATATTTTGTTGAATAAGCACAGCAAGTTTCGAAATATTTCAATAGAAAAATGTGTAAAATTAAGTAATTTCACTGGAGGTAAAAATACCTTTTATGCGAGCCTTCTGAAATATTCTAGAGTCTTCTAGATGTTAACAGCAATTTTTATGAATGAATTGTGAGTTTCACAAAAATTGAAAAGATAAGAAAAAATTTAAAAATATTTCAACTTTTTTTATATTTTGAACTTGTTTAATATTTTTAGGTTGACGAAGAGTATACAAAAAATTAAATTAAATCCGTCATGTGAAATAAATGAGTGTAAAATATTCTGTATTTTATACGAGAGGTTTGCAATCTATACTTGAATTTTTACATTCTTAAAACATGTAAGCTTCAAATCGAAAATTGGATCAGTTATTTTGAAGATTGAAATTTGGACCTCAAAGGAGTTAATTTGATTCTCAAGAAAGTTGGAACATAAATTTCTCGGCACTTCAATAGATAAAGCTCAGTGTGAAGAACAAGGAAATTCAATTTTTCACCATTGTCTGTGATATAGAGTCAATAAATTTTGGAATTCTTTGCAGATAGTTTGGTTCTACCATCAAGTATTCGCAGGTGTGAGTTAAATGTATTAGGAGCTGGTCCCATCACAAAATTTTTTTTTACGATTTTTATCGAGTTCACTCCAGATTGAAAATCGACCAAACGCGTGGTTTACGACGAACCATAGACTATGAAAGTGAATACTCGACCACATACGAACACACCTTCACCCTAAGGTCGATTTTCGATGGGTTATACGTGGTTAAAGTCTCGCTACAATTGTTCCAAGAAGATAAAGATCTCGTATATCTATATATTCGATTAGTAAAACTATTAAAAAGAAAATAAATTTATATCATGCGTTGCGGCAGTAAACAAATACATTTAAGTCACCTGAAACTCATTGGTAAATCCGGCTTCATAAACGGAGGGCAAACGGAAAAGCCATTTTGTCTAGTCTTTTGTATACGTAATCTTAAGAGTAGAACTATTCCCCGTAAAGGCCGTCCTTCTAGGATAAAATTATATTTTTTATGTAATAATCAAAAGAAATCCTCCTACTCTGGCATGGCATGTACAAGCATGGTAAATCACGAAAGCAAAGACAGATTTAGACCACTGTTTTATCTTCTCCCTTTTTAGATAAATTTTAGAATACATTAGGGGAGAGTGAGGTATGGTGTCGGTGCGGGGCACGGTGACTATCAGAAATAATGCCCGTATTTTTTTATGTTCATATTAGTTCTTCACATAAAATAGTTTTCTCTGTTTAGAAAAATAGTTATTTCATGCAATTTCTCTTTTAAAATTCGCGTCCGAAGAATAATTATAAAAAAAAAAACAGTTTTGGCGAAAACCGATGAAAAAGTCTTTGGCTGAAATTAAGCACATACAGCATATTTTAAAATACTTAAAGCATAAAAAAGTTAGATTTGAATAGGTAAAGTATTTTCTTAAACTTCTGGTATCATTATTTGTTTCTATAAACGTTTTAAATGTATTGAGATTATTTAAATCTTGGGCCGTCACATATGGGGCATATTACTTTCGCCACATACTTTACTTTGATCAATAATAAAACATTAAATTAGTGTTGAAAATACCTGAAGTAATTTTTTTTTTCGTTACATTACACTTTCCAGAATTATTATATTATATAATTTTTATTCTACAATGTTCATATTGTTTGAATGAACGGCAGTGATATGACAATCTCCGTACCTCAATGTATGGGGTACGCTGACTGAAATGCAACATTTGTCATTTAATTAAATATCAAATAATGAAGAAATTAAAAAGTGGTTCGGAGTAATAACATATGTTCTCTTTCAATGTGAGCTTCACCTTAAAAAATACACACATCAAAATCACATTTCAATTATAATTTATAGGGCATTTAAGTCAAAACGAGACACCATACCCCACTCTCCCCTACTCAACTACAGCGCTGGTGGTGTGACCGTGGTGCCGCTAATAGGGAAAATTTTTTTAGTTCGATTATTACATAAAAAGTAGAAAAATTCCTGAAAAACGGCCATTGCTGGGATTCTTTCTACTCTTGAGATTATGTATACAAAAAACTAAATTAAATGGCTTTACCGATGATTTTCTGTGGCCGTAAGAGTACCTGAAGAAGACAGGAGGGTATTACAAATTTGAAAACAAACTTCATTGTATCAGATGCTTATAGTCTTAGAAAAGGAATTAATGTATTCTAGATCTTTTTCTCCAAGTTTTAGGATATTAATATAAATTTAATAAAAAGTGAATTATTTACTTATGTGTCGTTTTCAGCACGTGAAAAACCAAATTTCTCTGATCAGACTCAAACTTCAGCAAAGTGTAGTCTTACTTTCCGTTGTCATGAGAAATTTTTGTCTAAATAAATATTTTTCCTTTAAAAATGATGGTCAAAATTAAACTTCCCTTTTTTAAGAATTTCAATCATTTGTTTTCGTATGATTTTTAGCTTTAAAGAAAGCTGAGGCTTTTTTCTCTCGAAAATCTTGTGATGAAAAAGTGGACTGACAAATATTTGTTTATGAAAATAAACTTTAAGTACTCTGGTGGACGAGCGCCGCCTTCATGGTGCGCATCCGAGTACTTAACGCTTATTTTCATGAATAAATGATTGTCAGCCCACTTTTTCACCCACATGTTTTTTGAAGGAAAAAACACAGCTTTCTTTTAAGCTTGAAATGAAACCAAAAAATGGCCCAAAATTCTCCAAAAAAAAGTGAAATTTATATTTGATCTTCCTTTTTAAAGGTCAAATATTTATTTAACAAAAAAATGCTTGGATTCAGTGAAAATTATGTGAAAAATCATATCGAAACTGTAGACGACTAATGTTTTGTTACCAATATAAGGTAAATGTCCCAGCAATCGTGACGGTCCCAGCAATCATGAAACTTGGTTATAATTTGAATATATTGTTCAAAAAATATGTTGAAAGTTACATTTCATGATAAAACCCACATACTTTTAGCTTTTTTTGAATAGAAAATAGAAATTACACTCATTCAAATTAAATAGAAAGCAAAGAAAATGGCATCACGATTACTGGGACTAAGTTCACGATTGCTGGGACGTTTACCTTAAAAAGAGTTTCAAATCATCGAAACATATGATATCCATGAAAAAATACTTAACACTTATTTTCAGAAATAAAATAGTATCCTTCTAATTTTTATTTTTAAGGAAAAAAGCTGAGTTTTTTAGAATATTCTTGGCTGAAAATTCATCTTTCGTAGTTGAAAAGGAACTGTTCAGTTAAAAATTCTAATTTTTGCGTTAAAAATTCAACTATCTTTTAAAAAATGTATCATTTTAGCTTGAAAATTCGACTATTTGATCGAAAATGAAACTATTTTTTGTTTAATTGTAATCTATTTTGTGTGAACATTCGATGATTTGGTTAAAAGTGCATCTTTTATAGGTTGAAAATTCAACCATACCAATTATTTTGTTGAAAATACAATAATTTTACTAAAGTAATCGCTTTTGGTCGGAAATTCAACAGTTCTATTAGAAGTTTGTGCTTTTGGATTAAAAATTTATCTTTTATAGTAGAACAGTTATCTTTCTTAGTTGAGAATTTATCTTTCTTGGTTGAAGAATAACTTTTTTGGTGAAAATTCATCTGTCCTGCAGAAATTTCTTATTTTTGGTTTGGAAATTCTACTGTTTTGTAAAGAACTTGCCTTTTTGGTTAATATAAACTGTTTCTGATTTAAAATAATAATCTTTTCAGTTGGAATATTAACTATTACATTTTTTGTTAAGAATTCATCTCTCTTCAATAAATTAAACTGTTTTTAAATTAAAATTGAAATCTTTTTTGGTTGAAATATCAAATATTATATTTTTCGTTGACAAATTTTTAAAAATAGTTTCTTTGTTGAAAATTCAATAATATAAAAGAAATTTGACTGTTCTGTTAAAAAGTCATTGTTTTGTTCGAAGATTTAACTGATTTTTACTTTCTGCCTTTTTGGACAGAAAATTCATCGTATTGGATTGAAAATTCAACTATCGTCAAAAAATTCGACTTTATGGCTTGTAAATTCAGCTGTTTTTGGTTAAAATTTCATCTTTTTTGTTTAAGAATTTGACCAATTGGAGACAATACAACTATGTGGTAAAAAAGTCATTTTTCTTCAAAATTCAACTGTTTTATTGAAAATTCGTCTATTCGTATGAAAAATTCGACCTTCTGAATTAAAAATTCATCTGTTTGGTGGAAAAGTTCTTCTTAACGAAACTGTTTGTAGTTGAAGTTTAATCTGTTCTGTTTGAAAATTCGACCACTTAGTTGAAAATTCATCTTTGTAGGTTTCAAATTCAACGATTTTGTTGAAAATTCGTCTCTTTTTCTTGGAAGTTCAATTACAATAAAACCTCGATAATTCGAGGTGCTTCGAAACCGAGAAAACCTTGAATTATCGAGAATACGAATTATGGGAAATAAAAGTTTCAGCTGGGACCGAAAAAAACTTCGAAATATCGAAAATTCGAATTATAGAGGTTTGATCTAAAATTAATTGTTTGTTGTTAAAAATTCAGATATTTGGTTGAAAAATCATCTTTTTTGGTTAGAAATTGATTATTTTGCTGATAATGCATTGTATTTCGTCAAGCGTTTCATATTAAACTCAATATAGTAACTATAATCAATTTTCTTTGAAAAATGGATTCCCTTATTATTCCCCTATTTTCATGAAAAATCACCCCATTTCCCCTGTTTTGGGAGCATTTTTGGCTTTGTATGATGATGTGTGTCGCAGAAGAGGAGTGGAAAAAGTTTTCAAAGCAGTGTAACGTAGTTTTCGAATGGCCAATGACAACGTTACTTCCGGGGGAGGGGACAAAATTATGATCTTCAACAAGTGGGGGTGGGGCGGGGCTTGAAAAATAGCCCAAAATTCTCAACGCACATAGTTTATAGAAACCCCAGTTTGTGGACACCCCTTTATGTTTTGCGTTGCGTCCCCTTTTTGTTTTAATTTCTTTAATACGTTCGCATCCTGTATAAAGGAAATGTCCTAATTTTTCTTGGTCGAGTTACTTGAAGCCTGTCTCTTGAGCAATTGCACTCCCCTTATTCCACCGCTTGTAAAACTCAACACGCAAATTGGCTTCCAACTTCTAAGAAATCCAACGGCAATTTCTAAAGCAAGGTAATGGGGAATGAGGAATGGGGGAAAAGCGGTACGAAGACGAGTCACACTCCTTCATAAAGCCCGCGGGCTCTCATTAAAATTTCAAAGCCTTGCAGATCTTTCGCGGTCTCGATTTCTGCCAGAATTTTTTTTCTTCACTGGAAAAGACTTCTCTCTCTCTATCTCTTATTGATTCAGATTAATCGTCGATTAACAGCAAGTCTATCAAATGCTATTTGAGTTTCCCTTTCCATTTTTTTTTTCAAATCGACGCTAAAATTTAAGAAGTTTGTTTGAGCTCCCCTAGGTTTACTGATGCAAAAGAAATTAATTATTTTCCAGACCGTCTGTTTGAAAGGTTAGAAATATCTTCGTTTGAAGTGGGAAGTTGAAAGAGGATGAAAAGACGGCAACTCCTCTGAAAAGCTCGGTTCTCCAGAGACGTTTATGTACACTTTTAAACAAAAATTACAAGTTTGACTATTGTACCAAAAAATAAGCTTTTAGAAGTAAAAAGGTTCAAGTACTTGACTAATGTAATTTTTTTCAATTTACTAACCAATCCTGTTTATTTTAATTGATAAAGTTTTTCCTGTACACGTTGTTTACTCTATGTATGAGAAAAAAAATTTTTCATAAGCGGTATTAATAATAAATCTGATACTCTTGATGAAGCAAAATTTTTTGGTATGGGTTTTCTCGAAACAAATTTTTATAATCACATGCCTCTCAACAAAATTTTGTTTATTGCTTTGTTTCCAATATTTTACTTTTAAATATAAAAAATTGAAAATATCAAAAGCTATAGAATGTGTACTTTCTAAATCTAAATTATTAAAATTTCACTAATTACTAGTGAAATTCTACTAATTCAATTAAAAAGAAGTGAGCTTCTGATGATTTGTAGAATATTACTAATTTAACCTAATTACAAATATTATTAGTAAAATGTTTACTAATTCAGATAAAAAAATGTCAAATGCGAATATTTAATTTGATAAACGACGCGTCCTAAAGAGATTCGAGTAATTCACACTGGGGTGGTCCAAAAATGCACTACAAAATTTTCGTTTGATACTGAAGAGCTACGATCCCCCGCCCTCTCCATTTTGTGAGGTTTAAAAAAAAAAAAATATTCCCTTGTTTCCAAATTGGTAAAAATTAACCCGTGCCCCCGGGCCTTTGAAATTAGCATGGGATTTTAAATGGGAAAAGTTCGGTTTAAAAAAAGGGGATGAAGAATGCTTGTCATCAACTATTTATAAATTATCTTAGTCACGTATTGAGGAATTTTCGACGAATAATTTCCACAAAATAAATTTTCATTCGAAAATAGCAGTTTTATGTAAAATTCCTGCCAAACACGACTTTTTAATAAAATGTTGTTGCATAAATGAATATTATTTGGGTGAACACAATTTTTGCATTATTTTCAAACTGATTTTCAATTTTTTGAACAATTAGCATTATTTGTACAATTTTTTTTCTACAAATCGTGAAAAGTTAGTATTTTTTGAAACTGATGAGACAATTAACGAATATTCAGAATAATATTTGTTTGATTAAGACATTTAGCAATTATTTAAGCAATTTTCATATGTTTCAATTCTGTTGACGTAACAAAATCGGAGTTTATTTATTTACTTGTTTGAATATTTGTCTTTTTTTAAGTTTTATAAGCAAATAAAATTCTTTTAATAATTGCGATATATCTTAAACAAAAAATGTTACTACCAATATTCTTTAATTGTTTCATCACTTCCAGAAAAGACTACTTTTTCACAATTTAGTGAAAAAAAATTATACAAATATATATTGTGTAAAAAATCATAAAATAGGGTAAACGAAAAATATAACTCCTAAGATTCGTGAATTATATCATTTATCCCAAACAACACTAACTTTTTACGATTTACAGGGGGAAATAGTTTGTTTCAGCAAAGAATAATTGTTTAAGCAATTGAAAATTAGCTTAAAAATATTTGTCACCATGTGCTTTACCGAATAATAATAATTCATGACAAAAACAGTTGAAAGCTAGCATGCTACAAGGGCATAACCTACAAATTTTGAAAAATGAGATAATTGACTCAAAAAATCCGAAAAGTTCCTGACGAAAGGATTTTTTTTGTAATCTCATTTTTTTCTTTTAGCTTGATGCATGTTGAATAAACCTGAATAGCTGATGATGCCTGACAAGTTTTAGAACAGAAAGTATATGCAAACTTTTTTTAATAACAATTCGATTCTTCATTATCGTCCAAATTTATTTTTGATTAATTAATTAATGCTATTTTTCAATCAAATCTTTTTTGTATCGATTCAAAAAATAAATGGCTAGAACGTAAGTTCTCAATGTTTGATACAATTTTTAATTGAATTATTTATCCTTGTTCATATTTGAGAAAACATGTCCTTTAAGCGAAAACAGAACTTCCCCTTCATTGAAACCTAATACTATTTTTCAATCAAACTTTCTCTGTGTCGATTCAACAACTCAATAGCTAGAAAGAAATTTCTAGTGTTTTTTTTTAAGTTTAAAATTGGACTTTCTATCTTCGTCCAAGTTTGCCAAAAGATATTCTTCGAGCAAAAAAAAAAAAACACTTTCCCCCTATTTTCTCGAAACCTCATAGAGGAGACCGTGGTGGAATGGGACAGGTTATTTTTTCATAAAAGTACTCGCCTTTTATTGTGAAATATGACAATGTAAATTGTTCTTTAAATACTGTGAACCTTTATGTTTCAATTTCCTGAATAATTAAATGTGTCAAAACAATCAATTACGAATAAAAAATACAAATTGACAAGATGTGATTTTGTCCCGTCTCGCCCCGGGCCTGGGGCGGAACGCATCACGTACGTGGGTGAGATGTGACACTTTAATTATTTATTATTTTTCAATACAAAAGTAATTTTTCACGTAGGTTTATGTGGAGTAATATTATTTATAATTTTGTTATGCACGAATCGTTATCAACTTTAATATTTTTTGAAAGCGACATAAGATTTACTTCATTTCATGACGAAGCAATACCAATTAGTTTTGCAACAAGAATTTAATGTGAATATTTATTTGCATTAGAAATGAGTAGAAAATATGATAGTCAAAATATTTAAAAAAATGGTTTTACTGATCTTGAAGGTATATTTAGCTACGTTCTATATCTATTTAGTATAGAATTTATTAAGGTTAGAAAAGTCTCCTCAAACTTTAATATTTTTTTGATATACTGCTCCATTTATATATGAGATGGTTCATGTTTAACAGAGTTTTCTGAACTCCAGGCACTTTTGACAAAAACATTTCCCTACAAAAAATATTAGAATTATAAAAATATTATTATTTTCAAATAAATTTTGCTAACACGTGGAAAATCAATATTCAGAAAGATAAACACTTTTATGACTGAAAATAAGAGACAAATACGTATACAGTTTAAAATTATTCTCATCCCTGTACTTCAATACAAATTAAAGCTTGATAAATATTTAGACTAAAAATAAGACATGAAAAATAACATTTGCGACTTCTCACGAAATAATCTAATATAAAATACGTACAATCTTACAAAGTTACACTTACATATTGTAATATGTAGGACTTGATTTTTCAATTTCCAATCTTTAAGAATTTGTCTGCTTTATTGTCAGTATATTTAAATATTATTTATATATTTAAATAAGGTTAAAATCCACGTTGTTTACTTTCCATTTATATATAAATATTGAACATTTGTCTTCAAAGAATGCATTAAAAACCACTTATTGAAGTAAAATTCAATAATTATGTTTCGCAACCAGCGTTATAAAAAACATATATTTTGAAATTTTCAGTCATTAATTTCCATTTAAAATTACCTTATAATAACAGAATTTAACTCCTAAAATTTTAACTTTACTGCCTTCTTGTACTATTTATTATTTTTTCTTTTTTGAAAATTGGCGAATCAATTATTCTCTCTATTCCTAAAAAGTACAGTTTTCAGCCTCTTTTGTTTAGATACAGAAAATCGAAAGCTAGAAAGTGACTTTCTATTTATTTATTTATTTTTTTCAAATTAAAACTTTGATTTTTTATTACTACCCAAATTAGAAAAAAGATGCGCCTCGAACGAAAAAAACCTTTCTTCTTAAATTTTATCGGCACCTAATAACATTTTTCATTCAAATTTTTTAAATTTCAATTAAACACTGATTTATCTCAAAAGTAGTTTTATATTTTTTTCTTAAATTGGAAATTCGATTTTTGAGAAGGTGTTTTGTCTCTTCTGTAAAATCGTAACAATGTGAGTTAGGCCCTCATGACATTACATTTCAGATATAAAAGTCGTGTTTGGCATGAATTTTACAAGTCGATGTTCAATTTTTCGAGGCATTTTTCGGGCACAATATAATGGGGTACGAAGGGTTAAAATAAAAAGTTACAGGTTAGTATTATATCAAATATATAAATAACATATCAAATGTACCTGACCATTTCGACTGGCCACTGAAACCTCGAAAAATATATATATTTCTAAATGAAAATTTTAAAACTGCATTCTTATAGAAAATGTTGTGACGCATCGTTTTTTCTTCTTTGAAAAGGTGTGTCAAAACTGAAATAAAAAGAGAAAACAGGGCGGTGCTCAGCCGACCGAGCTGTCCACCACACTAACTCTGCTGACCACGCGGAAAAATACAGTCCAGGACAAATTCCAAATAATAGCAAACCTTACTAAGAATAGTAAATATTTCCCAATTAGAGAATCATTTTATGATTGCGAATGAATAACATCGAGAAATATATTACAGTCATATTACTGTCGGTTTCGATTTGAATCAACCCCAGTGTGTTGGCATTCTTGATTTTTTGTCAGTTTTTGTTTTTGACATGCATTATTTCATTTTTGAAAAATATTTTTCGAGGTATCTGAGGCCAGCCGGAATGGCCAGTAGAATTTTATATGCCCTTACACTATGCAGAGACTTATTTTCAAAATTAAAATATTTAATGTGCTGAAAAGACTCGAGTTGTTGTTGAATTAATGAATTTGAAATAGTTTAGTGAATAGTAAGTATTAATGTGCCGTAAGAACGAAATAATACCTTTGTGCTTTCTGTTCTTGAAAGGAGAGAAGTCTTCACTTGAGAATTGTTTAAGTGAATTAAAATGAAATGTAATATTCTGGAAATTTAGAGACAGAAAGTGGCAATTTCCCTCCGAAGAATGTGCAAACGCACAAAGATGTTCACTCGCGTCTTTTTCAGTTCTCGTCTCTCATCTTTTGGTACGAGTCTCCTTAACGAGGTCTTGAGGATCAGTGGGCCCTTTGATGTCGCCAATTCGCAAAAGCAAGAGACTTTAGATCGTGTCGTTCGTTCAATCAGTGCAATTGTCCGTTAAATCTGTTCGGTGGAGTTTCGAATCAATTTTTGTCGCGAACAGTTCTTGTAGATCCAACGCATGACTGCTCTTGGTTCAAACAAGCGCTTCATATAACCCAGCAATCGATACAATCAGGTTTATACTAACAACACTTGATCGTTATGCGACTATAAAATACATAGAAAAAACATAATTTGTTTTCGTGAATTTATTTAGAGGCCATCCAAAAATAAGGTGAGACGATTTGGGTGAAGGGGGTGGAGGGTTTGGTCAAATATCACTGTTTCTTAAGATTTAGCAAAGTTGTTCAACTTTCAAACAAGTAGTTGCTTTCAACAAAAAAATATGAATTAACAGCATAAAATGTAATAGTTGATATTCTAATAACAAAAATATTTTCATTTTGAGACAAAAACAGTTCAACTGAACCAAAATAGACGAATTTTGAACAAAATACTTGAATCCTCAACAAAGAAAGATTTTTCAGTCAATCAAGAAAAAAACTTTCCTCCAAAATGCAGAATTTTCAAGTGAAAAATACGAGCCTAATAAAAAACAGGGGAATTTTCAACCAAATATTTGAGCTTTCAACAAAAAAAAAATGGATTTTCAACCAAGAAGAATAATTTTCTACTTTAAAAGAAGAATTCTCAACTAAATACCAAAATTTTTAACCAAATAGTGGAATTTTCAAGCTAAAAAGACAATTTGTCTACAAAACAGTTAAATTTCCAACAAAATAATGACATCTTTAATCAAAAAGATACATTTTTAACCAGAAAGATAAATTTTCCATCAAGGAGGATAATTTTCTACTGAAAAAGAAAAATTCTCAAGAAACTACATAAATTTACAACCAAATAGTTGAATGTTCGACCAAGAAGATTATTTTCTTACCAAAAAAAAAAAATAATTTTATATAATAAATAAATTTCTAACCAAATAGATGCATTTTTAACCAAGAAGACTAATTTTTTAAACGAAAAAGGCAAATTTTCAACAAAGTACATACATTTTCAATCAAATAGATGATTTTTAAATTAAACAGATCATTTTTAACCCATGAATGGAAAAAGAAAATTTTCATTAAAAGAAATTACCTCTCTAATAAAAAAATAAATGTTCTAAAAAGCAGTCGAATTTTCTACCAAGCTATTGGAATTTCAAGCCAAATAGACGAATTTTTTATACGAAACAGTTGAATTTTCAACTCGAAAATATGAAGTTTTAACAGAAAAATTAATTTATAATCAAATAGTTAAATTTTAAGTTTAAAAAATAAGTTATTAACGCAAAAAAGTAATTTTTAACAAAATACATAAATTTGTAACCAAATAGTTGAATCTTCAACCAAAAAGATTAATTTTCAACCGAAAAAGTCAAATTTTCAACAATACAGGTCAATTTTCTATCACATAGTTAAGTTTTTTTCAAATTTTTCAATTTCTAAGACAAAAAGGCGAATTTGCTATACCAAAATGTTGAATTATTAGCCCAGAAACATAAGATTTCAACGAAAAAGTGAATTTTCAATTAAATAGTTCAATTTTCAATTAAGAAAAATAACTTTTATCATAAAAATAAAGTTTTAACAAAGTAGTTTAATTTTTATGCATACAGATGATTTTTCGATCAACATTTTAAATCTTTAACAACAAAAAAATGAATTTTAAAGAAAGTAGTTTAACTTTCAACCAAGGAATTGAATTTTCAACCTAATAAGATGATTTTTTAACAAAAAATATAATTGTGGATATTTCAACAAGGAAAGATGTTAATTTTAATGAAAAACAATTAAAGTTAACCAGAAAAGACCAAATTTCAACAAAGTACTTGAATTCTCAACTAAAACAGATTAAATTTCAACTGATCAGTTGCATTGTGGACAAAAAAATTAATTTTCTATGCAAAATATACGATTTTTTAACAAAATAAATAATTTTTTAACTAAATAGTTGAATTTTTAACCAAGAAGATTTTTTTTCTGCCAAAAAAAAAGAATTTGCAACGAAATAATTTAATTATTATCTAAAAAATATCACTTTTTGAAAAAAAATCAATAGTTAAATTTTCATTTAAAAAAATGATTTTTAATTCATAAAAGCGAATGTTTTACAAAAAAGTTTAATTTTCCACCCAATAATTGAACAATTTTTCGCTAAAAGGACGAATTTTTTATCAAACAGTTGAATGTTTAACCCAACGATATGAATTTTCAACAAGAAAGATTATTAAAAAAAAATAAAATAAAAAAATACAAAAAAATACAAAAAAAGAATTCTTAATAAAGTAGTTTAACTCTTCATTACAGAGTTGAATTTTCAACCTAGAAAGATGAATTTTCAACAAAAAATGTACCCTATGTAAGACATCATAGAAAAATAGTTGCCCTCCCCTCACCCAAAAGACTTTACGCAATTTATACACGGCCCCAAAATTTGTATGTGCATAATTTGAGTATCAAACGTTCGGTGGATCTGATTGGCAGATTGTTTGTCACATTGGGGCAACTCGAAGCGATAATTTTCCTGCAGTTTTCCTCTCCCCTGGCCAAACGTTCATTCAAATGTGAGTACTTCTAATAAGATCAGATGCAGCCGCGGGTTATCAGCGGGTGTGATTAAATTTATACAATGATTCTAAGCCCACCTTGGTAAAAGAAAAATTTCACATTCCCATATCCAGTAAAGTGGACTCATCTGGCGGTACATGTACTCATGCTAAATGACTTAAATGATACTTTAGTAGTAGGTTTTTAACCACAATATGCAAAAGATAAGACAAAAATATTCAATCGTGCGGCCTCAAACTTCAGAACCGATTACACATTCTGATAAAGGGCCATAAAGGAACCAGACTTAAAAGACAATAATAATAATACGCCGATTCAGTGTTGTTTTGAACTACAACAAAAATGAGAAAACGTTTTGAGAAAAAAATCTTATTTCGAAAATGTAACCAATCGGCTGCAACAAAAATGATCCCGCAGTTTTTCTGTGCACACCAAAGGCAAAGCCTAGAGGAAATTGTAAAGAAGTGGTGAAGAGCCCTTTTTCAACACGTAAGATGACGTCATACTCTTCTCTTTTCTCCTTGATTTGATATACATATAGAAGCCAATCGATCAGTGAATAGTTGACCTTGTTACAATTTTTAATAAGTACGGGATAAGTGTTAAGCAGTCTTCCTTTCATCTTCTGGAAAGCCATCTATAATTAACTTTTCATTGTGGCAATAAGAAGGCACCACAGAAAAAAATAAAGTTGAATTTTGAACAATGAAACGGCGTAAAAATGTACTGCAACAAAATCCAACCATAATTTGTTCACATTGAGCAATACAAATATTAAAAACATTCAAACAGTTTTTTTGTTTTGATATTGATCAAGAGAGTGAACATAACTGAAGTTCAAATCAGATTCTAAGAAAATGACCTGAAATAAAATTGAAATCCTGGTTTTTTCTGTGAGGTTTTTCATAGAAGTGAATCTTTCATTTTATTATAATGCAAAAATATGACAAATTTGAAAATACATTAATAAAAACCTTTTCAAATATTAGGTCAAAATGAGAAGGTTTGAAATTTTTCAACAAATTGAACGATTTTGAATTAAAAACGTTCCAAATCAAACAATTTAAGATCACGTAAAATTTTTAAAAAAGCACAATATTTCAAATGAAATGCAAAAGAATTTAAGTTTTTATCATTTCTGAATAACAGTGCTCAAAACTGAATAATTATTTTTTTACTTTAAGAATCTCTAAGTTGAACGATTTCAGATTCTAATTTCAAACATATAAAAATGGAATATTTTCAGATTATAATGGTGGAAACGGGATCATTCAAAATTCAAAAAAATTGAAATTGTATTATTTCTAATTAAAAGCGTTCAAAATTGAATAATTTAAAATCTAAAAATTTTGAATTTAAGTAATTTTCAATTCGAAACGATTGAAATTCGAAAATTTGAAAGTGGAAACTAAATTAAATATTTCTAGGTCAACACTTATAAAATTCTAGGACCTTAGATTGTTATTATATAAAAGAAATTATTATTTCACATTAAAATTGATTAAATTTTTTTTGTAAGATCAAAAAAGAAATTTACCTTCAATTTCATCGTTCAAAATGAAAAAATTTTCATTTATGAACCTTCAAAATTGAATTGTTTTAAAGAAAAGTTCAAAATAAAAAGTAATTGGAAATGTAAAATATTACAAATGCAAATCGTTTAGAAATAAAAAAATTTTAAATAGTTAATTATATTTTCAAAATTCAGCATTTTCAATATTATATAGTTTTTCTTGATTGATTATTATAGACTTACCGGATTGACTCAACATCAATTTAGTGATATTGCACAGTATTTTTCAATTGAAGTACGTTCGACAAAAGGTCATTCTGTGCGTATGTGCTTAGCATTATTGTTGAAAATCTGAAAGATCTGGTGTTCAAATCCCAGCGGAGCTAGAGAGATTTTTTTCACATCTTTAAAAATTAATCAATATTCACAAAATATTGATTATCGACCACGTAGACAAAAAACATTAACATCATATGATTCATAATTTATTAATTTTCTGGAATCTACAACTACAAATAGAAGAATTTTGAGATATTACATTGAAAATAAGAAATAAAATTTAAAAAAAAAATACAAAACAAGATTGCTATATGTGATTCAAGTTGCTCAGTTTTAGGCCTTTCAATTCGAATTTTTTTTTTTGAGTTGAGTTTGAAATGTTCAATATTCTAGAATATTTTTGAAGAAAATAATCCAATTTTCAATGCTTGGTTTTAAAATCTTTTCATTTTTAAGGCTTGAACTTGAGAAATTATTTTAATTTTTTGTTCATTAAAATTTATTCTAGAAGCGTTGAATTCAAAACTATTTAATTACAAATCCTTTATACCCGAAATTGTGTAAATATCAAGTCTGTTAGTTCCATATTCTACAGTTTAGAAAAGTTTCATAATTCTGACAATTTTGTATGTTTAAAATTGAAACAAAGCTGGTATAGATACAGCCATACAGGATGTCTGTTTTGGCCATCCAATTCTTGTTGCTCACGAAAGTAGACGCGCAGGCGCGATCAAGGTGCGCCTGTTGTAAACAAAACAAAGCGAGTCAGGTAAATCAATCATACAAAGGGTATTGCTAAACGACAACATTTCAGAGTTAGTTTCCTCAGGCAAGTGTTTAATAGAATTACACATTTCATACAATAGCAACACATATTGAACTAACTATTTACCATATTTCAATAAGTGAATTTCGTACTCCTTATAATTCGAGTACACGTATTATATTATAAATATACTCGTAATATTTCAACCCACAATCATATGGTTAAATCAACGTTAAAACTTCTATCAGTGCAAATTAGCTAAAAATGAGGTAAGTTATTATGAAACTTTATTTATAATTAAATAAAAATTGAGGAGATCGAATATATTTCAAATCAGGCCTTTACTGTGATAGAAGTAGATTCTACCTAAATTACAATTATTAAAGCTTTTGCCAAAAAATAATATTTGAAAAATTACATGTATGTAGAGAAAGTTTAACTATTGTTATTCATTAAATTATAGTCGTCCTAGAGACCGGTTCACTTAAGTGTATGTGATATATTTGCGTTAGAAATAATGATAACGATAAAAGTATTTCATGAGTGGCCGAAAAATAATATTTAGAAAATTACGTCCATATAGTAAAAGTTTAACTACCGTTATTCATTGAATTATTGTCATCCTAGAGATCGTTTTTCTTGAGTTTATGTGATATATTTGTGTTAGGAATAATAATAATAATAATAGAATTATTTAACTAAGCACCCGTATAAATCATAGTTTGTCATTTCGGTATTTTTTGGGGAGGTGAAGGGGTCGTTTGAGCAGAAATACATTGAAAAATCATTGAAAATATTGCGTTCTGGAAAGACAAACGGCTATCCCGCAGCCTGATGGTGCTCTGTACTCACGGAGCTATCGTTGGTGGCGTCTCATGCTTTATTGTAAAATGCATATTTCCGCCAATTTTCAACAAATCTATCTGAAAATTTTCATGAATCTTTCTTTCATAGTAAGGAACAAATGTCTCACAAAAGGTTGTATCAACTTTAAAGTTTCCTCGATACTTTTTGTCGCTGAAACTGAAAAATCGGTGTTACCGATCTGTCTCAATTTGCAATTAAATAATAATAAACAATGAGCAACTTTCAACTTTTTTTTTTGTAAGCATGTATAGGGTATATTTCGTTCGTATATCAAGTTTGAAACAATTTTGATAATATTTGCCCAACTTACGACTATTTATTTCTTAAAAACTAATTGAATTTGGGGACACATTTTTTTTAACTTATCAGCCTTGTTATTAAAAATAATTATCTGATAGAAAAATAATAGATAGAAAAAAGTTCCTTCTCGTCATTATGTACAAACCTATATTTTTTTTAAATTAATTTTTTGACTTTTAAAATTTCCGTCCACCCAGACGTTTGGACAATAATTTTACCCGATCTCAAGTCCTGGGCGAGTGACACTCAATTACATGCTTTCTAATAGAAAACATTCAAAATGATTGAATTCAAACTTGAAGCGTTTAAAAATAAACAATTCCTATTTTCGTTTAAAAATTGACGCTTTCTTAAATTAAAATCTTGAAAGTAAGTCGTCAAAAATAATTAATTTTCAAATTGTACATCACAATGTTTAAGATTCAGGAAATTTAATCTAAAGTGCAGAATTAATAACTTAAAAATCAGCGATAAAACAGTTCGAAGCAAGGTGAACAACAACATAGGAGTTTCACTGTGAACAAAGTTAATGAATTAATTTCAGGATAATTATTGTTAATTATTATTGCAAAGACTTACTTATAACTGGAGATATAAATTTATCTCGTTTCTATTCTTGATACCGAGAGAGTTTATACTTGAGATAACGAAATATTATTTAAATCCTTATGATACCTGAATTTCCCTTAATTTTCATAATACAGAAGATAAAATATTCTTCTAGAAAACATTTAAAGTTAATGACAAAATTCTTCGAAATAAACAAAAAACTGGCAAGATTTAAAAAAAAAACGACTTCGAAACCTTTAAGTCGTTATTTCTATTAGTTATCTAGATGTCGATTTTTTATATTAAAATTACTGAACTTGAAAACAAACTAAAAACATTTTTATATCTGCGGGTCATATTCTCCCCAAAGGAATTCAGCTCTAAGTGAAGGGTGACAGTACAGAACTAGATAACCAGAAAAATCGGAATTTTTCAGGAGAGCGAAAAAAACATTCTGTAAAATCAAAATCACGATTTGAAGATAAGACAGAAGTCCGCTTCTAAAATGACGTGTTGTTCATGCAAGCCTAAAAAATTGTATTACAAAAAGTTATCCAGTTTCGAGGAAATAGATGTTTCAGTTGACAATTTCGAAGTTACACTGACCATAAATTGGAACATAATCGACTGCAGCTTGCGATAAAAAATGTAATCTTCACTTTGAATAAAAAATAAAAACTTCCTGTCGAGATATTAAGTTTTTGAATGAGGGTGAAAAAGTTTTGATCTGAAAAAGTTAGCCAATTCCGAGTAAATCGTCCACAAATTTTGAGGTGACACCAAAACTTGCTCACGAAATATGGGGAAGTTAAATAAGAATAATAAATATATGATACAAACAAATTATTCTGTTCTGAGAAAATGAAAATTTCATGTGGCGGTATCGCACTCAGGCAAAGAATTATTCGGTGAAAGGCTTATAAAAAGAAATGTTTTTCCAGTAAACGATAATAATTTTAAAAAATATCTTAAAAGAAAGAAAAAAATTATTACTACGCTAAAATACTACGCTAAAATTTTAACTGAAATCAAATTAATTTTTTTTATTACTACACTAAAAAATGAGAATTTGGACAAATCTTTTTATCACAACATGTATTTGATTTTTAAGGATTTCTTATGCAATAAACCCATTTCCGGAAAAATGTTGGTTATCTAGTTTTGTATTAGCAGCCTTTAATCCAACATAGTCGTTTTCTATTCCTTTAATGTCAGCTGAGGTAAGTATGAATCAATATAATAATCCGTATAACATTTTATTTTATTAATGTGATTTTACTATATATCCTAAGAATATTGTTCATAGGATATACAGAGAGTCTCATCACAAAATAATAAAATTCACTGAAATATAAAGCATAAAAGTTGATCCTTATTCACCCCGAATTATTGATAATAGTCCCGGTTAACAGCAGTATAATTTTTTTGAATTTTCATGAAGTTCGTCATTAGACTCAACTTTTCGACGCTAAAGAGTTCTTGAATGTTGATTTAATCTGAATTAAATGTCCTTATTTGAGGTTGAATGTTATAGAAAGCGGAAACTATATGTTGAAGCATATAGAAGAAAAACACGCGCGCTACTTTAAAACCATTTTATTTTCTTTGAAATCCAATGATTTTTTTAAGTACCGTTTTTTGGAATGAAACGCGAAAAAAAAATCACAAAAAGTATGAATTCAATGTCTGATTGATAACTTTGAAAAATAATGATAATATGACAAATTTTACAATGTTTTAAAATTAAAAATACTAACTTTCGACGGAAAACACTAACATAACAGAAGATTGTTTTAAATTATGAATCTTCTTTGAAATTTAATAATTTTCGCTTAAAATAACCACTTTCCGTTAAAAAACCTTGACATAACGTGAAATTATTCCGAAATTGTAAATCTTCTTTGAAATCTACATGTTTTTTTTGTACTTAAAGAACCGATTTTCAGTGTAAAACCCCAACATAACCTACAATTGTTAAGAAGTTATAAATCCTTATTGAAATGTTTGAAATATAAGTTTTTCAATTTAAAAAATACCGATTTCCGACGAAAAGTATTAACATAATACAAAATTTTCAAAAGATTGTGAATCTGCTTAAATCATAATGATTTTTGTTTGAAAATAGCAATTTTTGATGAGAAACGCCAAATAACTTAAAATTATTAAAAACTTGTGAATTTTCTTTGAAATATAATTTTTTTATTAGAATACTTATTTCAGACAAAAAGAAAAAACAACATAATCGAAAATTGTTAAAAAATTTTAATCTTGTTCAAATTATGATTTTTTTCAAAATACCAATTATATATGTAAACCCTCAACATAATCTAAAATTGTTCAAAATTTACGAATCTCCTTTGAAATCTAATGATTTTTCAATAAAAATGGCAATTTCCGTGAAAAAAATTATATATAACATAAGAGAAAATTGTTAAAAATTGTAAATCTTCTTTGAAATCTAATTAGTTTTGTGTGAAATAACCGATTTCAGGTAAAATACGTAAATATAACCTGAAACTGTTAAAAAATTATACATCTTGTTCGAACTAAACTATATTTTTGTTTTTAAATACTAGTGTTTCGTGTAAAACGCTATCGTAAAATAAAATGATTGAAAAATTATGAACCTTCAAAATCTAATCATTTTTGTTCAAAAATGTCAACTTCCGGTAAAAAAACGTTAAGAAAACCGAAGAATATGAAGTAAAAAAAATGGTCATCTTTGAAAGCTAATAGTTCTGTTTTTATTAAAAATATCCATTACCGGTGCAAAACGCTTACATAACCTAAAATTCGTAAAAATTGGTAATCTTGATGATTTTTGTTTGAAAACGCTAATTTTCGGTGAAAAGTACTAACGTAAAACATGATTGATATTTTTAATAACTTATTAATTCATAAG
This sequence comes from Andricus grossulariae, assembly GCA_011634705.1. NCBI lineage: Eukaryota > Metazoa > Arthropoda > Insecta > Hymenoptera > Cynipidae > Andricus > Andricus grossulariae. Next base: position 13,458 of record JAABKJ010000453.1, on the reverse strand, counting down.
ATTTTCTATGATGGTTCTTATTATGGATGTTTTAGGTGTACCATAAAGTTCAAAATTACTTAATCTATAACTTGATTCATAAAATTTTCGAAAAAGACGCATTGATTATTGCACAAAGGTTTTGAAGAGAAACCTAAGCATACATATAATATTAAATAGCAGAAATCTTAATCGTTTATTCAAATTTACAATTAGTTATTTGCATATTTGTGCTTTTTCTTTCGCTTCAGGCAGAAGATATTATTACCTAGCAATTTTTTTATTTCAAAAATGAATAACGAAAAATAATTTACGTATTATTTGGAAATAAAATTTTTTCATAAAAGGTGACAAATATGATTTCAAAGAACCTTGCAATGAATATAATGAGCTTTTGTAAATTAAAATTGAATAAGAATTACAACTATTTTTTTATAAGTTACGCTTGTATTTTGCTTCTAAAATTTGTTGCAATAATCAATCGGCTTCTTTTTGTCAATTTTACAAGTTAAGTTAAAGATTATGTCATTCTAAATTCAACAACAATGATTGCAATATTTCCGAGACATATTGCTACACCAATTTTTTCAGACAGGAAAATATTTCCTTCTTTCTGGAAATGCATCCTCATGATTTTTTTGGATCAATGTAATTTTCCATGATTCAGATTTCCTTTTTGTTGCCTACAGGAATGAAGCGTTCGCATTTTTTTATAATATAATTAGTATAAATGGTCGAATCGGTCTATTAAATGAAATTTCTAGCGAGTTCTCAATTTAAGGGTGGCATATTCTCCTTAAAGAAGCAAAACTCATTTGCATTCAAGGACACGTTGCATCCAACGAGATGTCTTATATAAATGTAGCCGGAATTGCTCGACACGTCGAGTTTCACGCTGGTTGGTAAGGTAAGGTATAATAACATTTCTCCTTTTCGGTTCCTTCAATGTTTCCGTTTCTACTTTTTTTTCTGTGATTCTCTGCTTTTCTGTGCCTCGCTGAAGCCCATTAGAATTGCAGCTCCACCATATCGGCCGCGAAAAGCCGGAAGTCAGATAACCGCGCGCGTTTTACACGTAGGTGTATAACCATAAACCATAAAATCTAAAAAGCGTGGCTGCACTCTGATAACGCTTTTATACGAAATAGACGGGCTGTTAACCATGTAGCGATGTGCACTTTTCGTCTTTTTGCATACCGACGTCACGAGAATTAGACATTTTTGCGCGCTTGTACAAAGGCACATAAATATTTAAATCAAACATCAAGCTATTCATTTTATTTATTGGGGATTCGCACATTCTACACGGAAAAAAATAGTAAACTAATAATCCAGTGAATTTGTATCATAGTGTTGCATATAAGAGGAAGTAAATTAAACTTTACAACCTTCCGCATTCAAATAAATGATTAATCACCATCTGAAAAGCATGTAAAGTTTCAACAGAATTTTAGATACAGAGCTCGGAAAACTAAGCGACAGTCGCTGAAAATTCAGTACGCAAGGGCTATATACTCTTTTAGATAAGAAATCTAAATTCTAAGCGTCGGTTTATGACGATTCAAAACACGATTTCTAGAAAAAATGTTTGTTGTTGAAATTATAGTTATATGATCATCATTTTTTTAATTATTAATGCAAAGTTCATACATACGGTCACTTATGCATATAATCGCAAGCTTAAATGCTTTGAAAACGTTACCCAAACTGCCTAAACTAGTGTATTTCTACCACGCGCTCTAACCAACTTCGCTGTTCGACGACTTGGAGCTTTGTTACAAAATCTTGGCCAAGTATTTTGTGGCAGCAACGCATAAACTCGTACGATAAGCCTCAACCATTTTCAAACTCAAAGTTGTTGAATTCAATGTTTCTTCAAAGAAAACATTTTTTTGCTGATAAATAAGTAGTTCTAAGGCAAACTGAAAATTGTCGAGAGACTTTAATAGAAAATTTTTTATTTAAAAAGAAATTAGAATAGAATTTTACTTATTTCAAAAGAAGCTCGATACTTTTTTTTACTTGAATATTTAAGAAGTTTATAAACTATCAAAGAGTAATAAACAATAAAGGAAAGGCAATTGCGAAAATGCTTCATTAACCTTGATAACAAAAAACGATTTTCTGTTATACAAAAACCTGTATAAAACGCGCAGCTTGAACTTGTCCAATTCTTTTATAATACATTCTTACTCACTTTTTAATGCGAAATAAAACTTCTTAAGCAATAATTTAAAATATGTGAAAGACAGAATCGAATTTTACTTATATTAGAAAAGGATCAATACATTTTGTCTTTATATATTCAAAATGTTTAAAAACGACCAAAAAGTAATAAGTAATAAAGAAAAGTAAAGTATAAAAATGCTTGATTAACCTCAATTATTTGAACATACTTTTTTACTCAGTTTTAAATATGGAATAACTTCTACAGAAAACAATTTAAAATATGTAAAACAAATAATTGAATTTGAATTATTTCAAGAATTGCTTGATACTTTTTTTCTTTACAGATTTGAACCGTTTAGAAACTATCTAAAACTGATAATCAAAAAAGAAACGTGAGCTCAAAGACGCCTAAATCCCTAAGTGAGAAAAAAAAAACATTTTCCTTTATGTAAAAACTTCAAAAAACGCGCATTTTTCGATTATTATAATTCTTTTATAATACTTTTTAACTCTATTTCTAATATAAAATAACAGTTCCTAAACAATAGTTTAAAATATGTAGAAAACATTATTTTAAAATACGAATATTACCTATTTCAAAACGAGCTCGATACCTTATTTTTCTTTCGAATATAAAATACTTCAAAACGAAAAGAAAAAATAATTCTGTAAAGAAAATTCGAGTGCAAAAGCTTTCAATTTGAAAATGATTGAGTCTCACGGTGGTCGGATGAAAAATATTTTTGTGCTTCATTCTTGCGTTCTTAATTTTTTTCAATTTTCAAAATGTGTAATTGTCAATACATTATTAATGGAGCTCAATTTCAAAAGGGAACATATCTATAATTTGGGAAAAAAAATTTTCTTCGTTTCTAAGTTTCTATGACGAGCTGCAAATTAAAAATGTCTGTACCGCCTTCAGTTTTTGGGATAGAATGTTCATATTTTAGGACATCATTTTGGGAGCTTAATTAAACAATACTAGACCATAAAAACAGTTGTAAAGAAATTCATCAAAACGTACAACGTTTTTTTCTTACTTTCTGCAAAATGTTCCCAAGTGGATATGTTCCCTTTTGAAAGTAAGCTCCTCAATTATTCTTCTACAACATCTAATACATTACTAATCAACTTTAAGCAAATGGTTTTTTCTTCTATTCCTTTTCCTTGAATATCTTGCTTTAAAAAGGCATAACATTTTTTAAATTATTTAAAAAATGGAATAATAGTATTTTAAACATTTTTTTAACCTTGTCACCTTGTTTTATGCTGCCATATATTCATTTTTATTATTACCATAATACAACAGAATTATATAAGTATATGGGTCTTTGCCAAAAGTTTAGCCCTTTTTAGTCCCAGAAATTTTCTATGAATAATGAATTCTTTGTAAAAATATCTCGACTTCGTTTAGAAATTACAAATAAAAAACAACAAATTCAAAATGTAGAAATTGTTAAATAATATCGACATTTTTCAATGATTATGTAAGATTCACAGATATCACTCATATTAAATTAAACAGAATAATAATCAAGAAGAGGATTCAATATTTTAGCTACGAAATTCTTGGAAATTAAAAAGACCAAGAGGACGTTAAAGTGGATTTTAAATTTGGACTTATTTTGAATTTAATTTCTTGAATTTCAATATTTTAGAGAAGAGGATTTCGAAAAGCACTTCAATCTCTGTCCCGAATGGACAATTATTAGTCTTTACAATTGAACAATATTTAAAATTAGAAACGCTTGGCTCTAACATTTTAATTAGAATCACAGCCATGTTAAAGGCTTTTACCCCTCAAGTGCTAGAACGGGTCTCAGGGACCTGGAAGATTTCCGAGAAAAATTTTGTTTTTTTTCCAAAAAGTTTTCTCATTTCTTGCAAAATATCTATTACACGCAATTAATTTTCATATCTATTTTTACAATATTCATTTTTGCGAGACTCTGTGCTACAACTAAAAAAATGAGCTAGGTCCATTTAAACCGGAGATATTTCAGTTTGAAGTTTGCTCGGGTCTGCTGGTCCCGTTCTAGGTGGAACGGAAAATTTCAAGGTTCTAGCACTTGTGGGTTAAAATGATCTCGTTGAATCTCGTATCATGCAATATGATATGAAGTTTAATTTGATGTGATTGAATAACCTTTTCGACTAAAACAAAGAATTTAAAAATAAGCTCGATAAGAAAATAAATCCTCTGACATTTCCCGATCAATGGAAATTCACGATCTAGTAAATATCCTTCAAGTAAGTAAAATCAGAAGCAATAGCACTACGTAAGCAACGCAACAAACGCACAACGGGCAAAGCAAAATGCGCCACGTGCGCGGCATTACGGAAAACGTTCACCGTACATTTACCGGGTTTTCATGAACTGTCGACGGAATTTCGTAAGTCCGTATTCTCAATTCTTCGATTACTCATTTAATAAATTATTTTTCACAAATCATATAAAAAGTCGATTACCATAAAATCTAATGGGCTTTTCAGCATAATTTATCAACTGTGTGCTTGAAGCACTTTTCTTAAAAATTATTTTACAGTCTCTTAAACTCTAGAGGAATGTTTATTATTCATCAGAAAGGATCGCTTGGGTTTGAAAATACTTTTTCATAAGAAAAAGTAGACTCTTTCCAGTGACTCTGTATTGAAAATTAATTTACTTTTCTTCTATATACTATCTATTGCACACTATCAGTCCCTACGAGAACTAATCAATATGGCCATCATGAGTATCCTAAATACACGCAAAATATTACAAAAATCAGCAAAAACATAGCGTTTAACTTTAATAATGGTCCGCTTTAATAAATAAGTACTGTGATAAGTAGATTTAATTAGTATAACACCTCAAAGTGTATAATTATTTGCTTATTCAAAGATAGAATTTACACTTCAAATTCAAGAATTAACAGCTTCCAGGGGTTGTGGTGTAAGAGGCTGTGACTCCACAAAGTAAATAAAAACTTCAATTAAGTTTTCATTAAGTTCCAATGCTTGTAACTGTAAAAATCGAAGGCGGAACTCAGTTGGAAAAATTTAGGTTCTAGATAAACATAGCGAGTGGCTAAGAAATTGAATAAATATTAACAAGGATAATCCGCAAGAATTTACTTGTCAAAGGTACTTGTGACTTGTTAAAGCACAGTTTTGAAGGCACATTGACATCATATTAGAATTAAGAATATTTTGGTATTTGATCATATTTCTGAACGCAGGTGTAGCTTTTGTGTAACTATGTTACACAAAAGATCTAAGTCCAAAAATTAGTCCACGTCATAGAGGTATAATCAGTCTAAGGGGAAGTGAAAAAGCTGAAATTTATTACAGAAAAAAAGTTGTGGTTTACGTGAAATAAGTCAAAAGAAAAATAAAATTTATTTTTTGATGCCTTCTTTTCGGTTTTCAAATTTACTCCATTTTTCTCATTATTCAACTAATGATGATGGCTTGGTTCGCAAGTTTGAGCGCGCTCAGGCAAATAATATCTTCAGTCCAGCAAAGATACTGTATCTCATACGGAAAAAATTTGTACTTGAGAAATTACCGAATTTGTTTCGAAGTGGAGGATATGAGAAAAAATCAGTCATGATACGCCTGTATAGGCACCCTACAACTTAGACTTTGACAACAGCGCCACCTCACACGCGAACTACTGGGTATCTCAAGGTAAAGTTATTAGAGCGATGTTAATGAAAAAGAACAATTATAATAATTATATTCAATTATATTCTTAGCGGGAGTCTTTAAAATTTCTAAATTTTAAGTCAACAGAAAAGGAAGAGTAGAAGGCTTGATATTTCACCAGAGATGATTATATATACTGAATGTATGTTTTTATCTTAACAATATAATTGCACACTTTGGAAATTAAAAAATATTCATAAGCATAGGATTAGAAATGATATTGTAATGTAAGAGCTGAAACAGAAAAAATTGGGTTACAGAAGAATCTGGCGGGAATCAAACACGTGTCTGCGGGACGGCAATAAGATGATTTTCCACTATGGTAAACTGAATTATTCAGTTTACAATGCGTAATTCTAAAACCCTTTACGTCAAAAGTTTTCCATTTTAGGTCTTCAGCTTTAAGTGTACATTTTTATTATAACGAATTTGAAAATGCAGTATTGAAGAGCAAAACAATAACAAATTAAAAGCGTTTGAAATTGAATTAATAGATTCATAATTAAACGTTTTTATTTAATTTTCAAACCTATTCAAATATTGTTCCAACCAAAAAATTCCATTTCCGACCCGTTCAGTACGAAATTTTTGATTAAAAAAATAGAACAATTATTTGATATTTATATCAATACTTGACTGTTCATTGAAAATAGGCAATTATAAATCAAATATTGAAAATTAAACAGTGTCAAACTAAATTATGAATTCGAAATAAGTTAAAATAAAAATAATTCAACTTTTAATTTAAATAGTGTCTATTCAAAAAAAATTAAATATTCAAGTCTTAATGTTTCTATAACTTCAAATTGCTTAAAATGATATAGTTTGGAAAATTTATAAATATGCAGATTAATTCTTCAATTTAGAACATTGAAAATGATAGCTTGGATTTATATGCTTGACCAGAAATCTTTTTGTCAAACAAAAAAAAAACAAAAAAAATTAAATGCATTAAAGTTAGATCGTTTTTTGTATCTCCTGAAAAATTTGGATTTTGGCACTTACACCTTTCTGCTCCTGGACCATTTGAATGTTCTCAAGAAAATTTGTCGATCTTTTGATGATTAGCCCATTAGCTGAAGATGGAATTTTCAATAATATTTTTCACGATTAAAACAAAAATCATATCTCTTATCGAAAAATAATTGTAAGCGAATTTGTAGATCTTTTTGAGGTGAACAATTTTTTGGATAACATTTTTATATACCTCATATAGCTTAGCTGTAAAGATAGAACATTTTTCTACCTAACATTTTTTCTTAGCTTGCATAGTTAATCTGGAAAAAGAAATTTTTAATTTATAATAATATTTTTCACGATTAAAATAAAAACCATATCATAAAATGGTCTCAAGAAAATTCTTGGATATTTTTAAGATGAAAATTTTTTCTTTTCATTACTTATTTCGTGTCTTGTGTCGTTTGGCTCAAAATGAGATTTTGTAAGAATTTTTGACGGGTAAATACACTACCGCTGGTCAAAGAAGGCTAGTAGCGAAGTTGACCTTTCTTTTGAAAGATTTAATGAGAACTGGCGGTGTAAAATTTTGCATAAAACTAACATCTTCTCATTAGGATGAGAATGTAAAAATTTGAGCAAGTTGCAATTTGATATTTCTTCAGTTTCAATATGCCATTATCTTGACATTATGAAAAAATTATTTTGTCCCAATTTCTGAAGTGTTTCTAAATATTGAATTTCACGCTGGAATTCAAGCAAATTTTGTTCATGATAACAAAAGATAATGGCATGTTTCTTCATTGATTCAAACTGAAAAATTTCAAGTTCAATACAGTATAAATTTAAAAAAGTGCAATTAACTTGATTTACACAAGATGATTTTTGCATAGCTTCGAAAAACTATAACTTGCACAAATTTTAATTTTATTTCTAATTTATTATAATTTTTCATTGACGGGAACTGCACGTGCAAAAGGTCTGCCTTAAGTTATTGACCTAAGGAATATTTTCTGAAATGTCCAAATTTTAAATATTATAAAATCCGAAAACCGAAACAAAGAGATTACCCGATACATACATTTTATCTGCTCTAATAAAGACTCGGAATAGTGGTCAGAGATCAGAATTTACTGTTTGAACATTGTTAGAAATTCAATTTTGATGAAATTGTTTTTCGGAGGCATGAAATGGTAGTAATCGATATATTATTTCAAAAATCAATGTTTGTAAACCAAGAAAAAATCATGTTTGTCAAAATCCTAACAATAAAAAACGTTATTATTAATATTCCTCATTTCTCAAATTATACTTCGAACCATGGCAAGTTTTACTTTTGATATTGCCTGTTGGATATTATGTGATCGAAATTAAAAATATATTAAAAACAGCAAATTTGATAAATAGTTTGAAAAGATAAAAAAATTGAAGGAAAATAATTCAGTTCCAAATGTCAAGTCTTTCTCGGACATATCTCGGTTATACAATTTTTAACATTCTAGTTTAGGAATAAAAAAATTCCATTAAGCAGGATTTTCAGGGGTATTTCAAATTGAGAGCAGTATACCCACCACGATGAAAGATGCGGATTATTGGATATTGAATTTCATTGGAGATTTGTAGACTCCAGGAATGAAAAATCAATGCTAGATTACAGGAAGCAGCCCGCGAGGGAACGTGTATTGTACAGTGCACTATTTGAATGAGGACTGCACAGAAAACTCATGATTCAATGCATTCTGTTTAGAAATGTTTAATTTGAAATTCCTTATATTCGTCTTAATATTAAAATGACTTTTTGAATTACTAATTCAGATTTTATTTTAGTTATTATGAACAATTTCTATGGTTACGAAAATATCCAGGGAAAATAAAAAATAAGGAAAAATGACTAAATTTTTAATTGGCCAAAATTTATGTAACCAAATATATCTATATTTCAATATTTCAATGCAAATATTCTAATTTTTTCGAATTTCCATTCGCAATATTTTTTATATTAAATAAAACATCTAGAACTTAGGTTAATGGAAAACAGTGATGGGTATGTTACCGTTATCGCTACCGCTTGAACATGCAACTTTTTCTAAGTTAGCTTTGCAAAAAACTATCGTTTTTTTTTCAGTCAATTTTTAGAATAAAAATATCCCTTTAGTCTCTTAGTCACTTCTTTGAATTATTCACTTATAAAAACTTATCACATTTACTCAGAACACCTCCAAATATGACATTTATTTTTTTGTTGGCATTTTCTCCGTTTGCCCTTTTCCGACTCAAGTTGTTCTTAAAGAGAACGGCTTAATTCAGCAATATCGAAAGTACTTTCGCATTTTTTGGTAAAATAAAAATTCAATTTTGAAGTAAGTTTTTTTTTGTTTTCTGTAAAATTATGAAAATGTGGGCCAGGCTCTTATAGCATGCTACCTTTCATTTATGTACCTCTCTGTGGAAATATAAAAGGTTGCTTTTCTTATTACCAGTGTGAATTTATACGGACTATTCTTTTCCGCGTATAAAGGAATCTCGCGAAGAAAAATGGTTTTGGCAATGTGGATTGTGGATATTGTTGATGGGCACTTGAGCCACCAATACTAACACCCAGTCTCACAAGTGGATAATACGTTCCTGACGACGTTATAAATGTCAGCCAGACAATAGTTCAGACTGTATATCTAATATTAGACATGATAGCAATGTGCATGCTACTTTCGTAACGATAACAGTAGAATGTAGTCTATTATCCTGTTGGCCTATAATGCGACAAGGTGATAAATTTTCTACTATGGCCATTTTGTTGCAGGTGACATAAATACAAATTTAATATTTATATCGAAACTTTCGATTTCCCAAGGCGCTGATTATTTTTTGTATTTGATCTCTGAACTCGTGATTAGCTTCTATCGAATTTTAAACGACCTGTCGTTTGTAAAGTTAATCTGTTCTTCATTTTCTCTTTGAACTTTTTTTATCTCGCATCGTTTGGTTGATAGTTTGAATTTTCTTTTTTTTCGATGGCATTTTTCATGTTTGAAAGAAAAAACTGTGCGTTTTACTAGAAAAGATTTGGGACGATTTCTTAGATCTTCTTGAAATAAAAAAATTGTTTTTTTTTGTATGTTGCATAGTTTGGCCCAAAATGGAATTTTTTGTTTTTAAAAAAGCTTCATCACGGTTAAAACAAAAACCATCCATCTTATCAAAAACTGGTCTCAAGAATATTTCTAGCCTTAAAGAGTGTGCCAAAGCTGAATCCAATATGTTCAGTCTTTCGAAAGTTATTGTATCAACAGACAGACACCTTCGTAAAAATCGTTTTTTCTGACTCAGGGGATCTCTAAACTTGCAAATTTTATGAAAACCGACAAAGTCAAACTTTACATAAAAGTAATACCTTTTCATTAGGATGAGAATGTAAAAATGAATTATAAATTGCAACTATAGCGGTTTTAATAATACATTTTTCTCTTTTAATTATAACTTCTACAAACAAATTTCAGTATCTCTTGTGGGTTCTCCCTTATCTCCAATCGTTTCAAAATTAGTTATTAAAGACATTGTGAAAAGAGCTCTTGATAATTTAAATTCAAATCTATTAATTACAAACGGTACGTAGATGATATCTTATGTTAACTATTGTTCCCTATGAATTACCTTAATTTATTAATTATTTTAACACCTAAAGACGACTTAATTATCAATCAGTACAAAAAGTCTTAGTGGTCAGGACGGTATCTCAATTATAATTTGTATCATTAATATTGTCAACAAGTTGGTCTGATAATAGTTCTCATAGACAGATGTGTACAATTAAGTGATATGAAATTTAGACAAGACAACTTAGATCAGCTTGAAATAGCCTGATTACAAAATAATTATCGACTTTAATTAGTAAATAGCATTTTTAGAGAGAGAATTCATAAACTAATCACTAATCTAGAAGTCTCTTTACCTCATAATGAAGATCTTTCTGAACGTTATTATAGGTCTTTGAAGAAATATAATATTCATATTCATATTATAAACAAATATAGATTCAATAGAATTCCTTTCTTTAACTAAGATAAAGATAGTTTAGAAAACTGTGCACGACTCCAAAAAATTCGATGTTAAAATACGACGAAATAATTATTTCATCATTATTTTAAAACAAACACATGTAAAAATTGACTATTTAATGACTTATTTATACTCTGAATCTGTCTTATTGTTGCTAAAGAACCGTATCACTTTAATAAATTTCTACATGAAAAAACTTCGTTATTTATGAAACGGTCGAAGAAAGAATATAGTTGGATTTGGAAACTCCAAGTCCGCTGAATTGATAGTTTTTTCAATATTATTTTTTTTCTCAAAAATGTGACTCTTACCTTTTTTTGATGCATGAAAAGAGTCATCTCTGGGAACATACTGGATGTCGTAGACTAATGTCGTTTTGGGTAGCATAATTCTCTCTTTGTTGATTTTGTAAACAGCGTATTTGAAGGCCAGCTCGGTGCTGCTGTTTCTTTGGTCATGAGTGAATAGTGCTCCTGAAAAAATGTTAAATAGATGTCTTCAAATACTGATAACTATTATAATAATTTGGTCAATTTAATGTCAAGAAAATATCTCTCACCAACATCTTACAATAGTTATTTGTGATACAAGGACCCTAAGTGGCACTTTTTCGGCCAAGTGTGAAAGTTGCAGTATGAGTCGGAGTCGAGGCGTAGCCGAGACGAGTACTGCAATTTACACGCGGCAAAGTGCCACTCAGAATTTCAATTAAAACCTTGTAAATTTACATAATCAAACAATTCATGCTGCTTTCATTTTCATCAATATATGACTCATAAAAAAAAACCTTTAGGAATCACCTAAGTTTGACAAATATTTTGCTGAACTGGAGCACCTATTTTGGTAATAAGGTTCTTTGAAATGATACCCAGGATTCATAGATGTCTCATACAGAATACATATTTCCATTTCCGAAGTAATTCGCTCAAAACGCTGCAAGCTATTTGTCGAGAAGGATAGACCTGCAACGACGCAGCAAAAGGGTTTTAAGGTGCACTTTTAACCTATACCCTCCGGAAATTTTGAGGGCTGATATATGCATTTGGGAAATTTTTAAAGGTCATGTACACAAAGCAGAAGACCGCTACTCTAAAGAAAAAAAATGCTTCTGTAAAGATTTGTGTAAAGAGCTATAGATAAAGCCGCGTCAAAGGAATAGAGGAACTATCACAGGCTGGCCTCTAAGCTTCATTTTCAAAATTTCATGACTTTTACCTGATTTTTCCATGACTAATTTTTCATTTATACTGGCTATTATTATTTAAGGATTAAAATACTAATCTTGTGACATTTCAATATAGAATCTTTTGTCAATGGATTAAACAAACTTTTTATTTAAATTTATATATTTTTAATTTTTTATACTCAATGCTGACACAGTCTAATTTACTTGAAAAAAGTGACATATTCTTTCCGAAAAAGTGATCAATAGCGACTAATTTCTAAAGTAATCTGTATTATCATAAGAGGATAACAGAAAATTTTTATCGTCTTTTTCAGACTAGATGGAGTTATGAATTGAAAATTATTTTTAATTATTTATTTTTTTCGGAAAAAAGGCTAATTTCTAACTCAAAAAGTAACTAAATGTGAATCATGTGACTTCTTTTTGGTCTTAAAGAACTCGATTCGTAAGACTTTATAACAATCACAGTGAAGCGATTCAAATTAATTGAAAAAATTGTTTGAATCCAAAAAATTCCATTGATTTCAGTGAAATAGGAGTGACTTTGAAGGAAAATAAAGGAAATGAGAAGAATTCGACGTGATTCATGAAAATTCAAAGTGAATTAAACAAAAACTGAAGTGAAATTAAAACAATTCAAAAATGTGAAAGTATTCATTGACTTCAGTAATTTCAAAATGATTTTAGAAGTTTTCAAGGATTCAAAAAAGAATTTGTTGAAGTAAAAGCAATTCAAGGTGATTCAAGGATGGATCAGGCTAAATTGAACAAAAACTAAAAAAAATTTTAAAGAATCAATTTAATTGAGTGAATTTACAAGAATGCAGGTGTACTAAAAAATGTAGAGAATCTGTAAGAATTAAAAAAACGAAATCCCTCACTTCTTGTCAATAAATTCTTTGAAATCTATTAGAATATTATAAAAAAAAGAAAAATTCTGTGAAATCTGATATTTCCTGAAATCCATCTCTTCCGAAATTTTAGAAAATTCTTCGGAACTAAATGCAAAAATGTTAATTCCCTTGAAATCATTACACCCCCTGAAAATCCTTGACAAACAGAGATTCGTGATAAGCTGATGTATTGTTATGCACAAACCTACCAGCTTTTTCCAATTTTATGCTTCTGAAGCGCCTTCTAATAGTTCTAATGCATTAAACGAAAATGGTGATTTTCATTTATTTCAGGTTACATTTGACAGCTCCGATCGGCTTTGAAAGTGATTGGAATCTAAGTATTTGCGCTGCCTATCGGGGATTTAAAAAAGGACAGAAACTGCATTCACAGGCATTGAAAATTTAATACCTTTGAATGCAAGCCTTCTTACCGGGTATCTAACGCTCACTTCAGAGCCGGCGGAACGCAGGTTATCTATCTTTCTCGCTCCTTAAGGAGCGTGAATGTAAAGGAATTAGAGTAAG